>CAIGQZ010001210.1:2228775-2245038 GCA_903798205.1 Danio tinwini
GTATGTGTGTATGTATGTATGTATGTGTGTGTGTATATATATATATAAGTTGTCTGCTATACGGAGTAATGTTGCTCAGGCCTTGTTCATATCACCGTCTGTCAGGACCTTGAATTATTCAGCATTTGCGCTATTATTAGAGCTCCATCTGTGTGACCCTTTTTAGATGTTATTTGATCCAGTCAGATTAACACGTTACACATCAGCTCCTCTAACCTGCTTCAGCGAGTCAAGTGGATTTCATTATATTTGAGTGATTTTCATTTCATCAACTGTTCTTTGAATTCTCACAGCTTTCATGCAAGATTAATTCATTTACAATGAAGCTGTCCTGTGATGAAAATCCTGCAAAAATATCAAATATATTTATATATATATATTTATATTTAATTATTGATTTATGTCTCTTTAAAATCGCAAGAAAAAAATCAAAATTTTTGCATAAAATAAAGATTTTTGTAGGACTTCTTGCAAACTTCCATTTGTTAAGCAACTGTAGAGAATACATTTATTGCATTTGATGAAGTTAGTGTTAATGTTTACTTATTCATTCATTTTCTTTTTGGCTTAGTCCCTTTATTAATCTGGGCCACCTCGGAATGAACCGCCAACTTATCCAGCATATGTTTTACACAGCGCATGCCCTTCCAGTCGCTGGGAAATATCCATACACTCTTGTTCACACACATACACTGCAGCCAATTTAGCTTTCCCAATTCCTCTATAGTGCATGTGTTTGGACTGTGGGGGAAACCGGAGCACCTGGAGGAAACCCACGCCAACACGGGGAGAACATTCAAACTCCACACAGAAACGCCAACTGACCCACCCGGGACTCGAACTAGCGACCTTCTTTCTTTGAGGCGACAGTGCTAGCCACTGCACCACCATACCGCCCATGTTTACTAATATATTTGTTAAATACTTTTAAAAGTTGTAAACAATAAATAGTCGACAATTGTATTGTATGAACTAGCAGTAAGAAAGAATAATTAATGTGATTTAATAATAATAATTATTATATATTGCTCAGGCGATGCAGTAGGTAGTGCTGTCGCCTCACAGCAAGAAGGTCGCTGGTTCGAGCCTCGGCTGGGCCAGTTGGCGTTTCTGTGTGGAGTTTGCATGTTCTCCCTGTGGTGGCGTGGCTTTCTTCCGGGTGCTCCGGTGTGGGTTTCCCCCACAGTCCAAAGACATGTGGTACAGGTAAATTGGGTAGGCTAAATTGTCCATAGTGTAAAAGTGTGAATGAGTGTGTATGGATGTTTCCCAGAGATGGGTTGCAGCTGGAAGGGCATCCGCTGCATAAAACTTTTGCTGGAAAAGTTGGCGGTTCATTCCGCTTTGGCGACTTCGGATTAATAAAGGGGACTAAGCTGAAAAGAAAATGAATGAATGAATGAATAATATTGCTCATTAGTTTGTGCAAGCTAATTACATTACATTACTTGCATTACACTGTAAAGAAAAATACTGGTTGCCTTAAATTTTTAGCTGAATTAAATGAACCTTATAAGTAGGCCCACACGGAATCTGTGCGCGCTGAATTCCGCAGATTTTTAGCCCATCATTAATTCTGTTTATTTACTTGAGTAAATGTGTAAATGTATATTTATTCAGTTTTTAAATTAATGACAGTAATATTATTGACTAATATGAAAAAAATATTTTATGTACAATAGAGTTTGTAAAGTAATATTTTCTGTCTTCTAGATCTATTATATGAGAGTTTTCTTATTTTACCAAATAAAGTGAATCTGATTGGATTTGCATTTTAAACATTAATTAAAAGCTAAAAAGACATAATTTTTTCATTATGATTTATTTCATATATTAAGGTTTTAGTTATGATACTTCCAAAATAATTCAGCAAAAATTCGCAGATTTTTAGCAAAATTCTCTGCAGAAATAGCAAAAAACGTCAGCAGATTCCGTCTGGCCCTACTTATAAGTCATTTAAACTTATATTATATTATATTAAACTGACTTTAAACAGCTTGCATAACTCATAAATTTAAGTTGTAACATGATTATTTTAATATGTTACAATTAACTAAAAGCATATGTTGATATGACTAATAGATCATATAATTTTCTTACAGTATACTGTATCTAATGTTTATAGACATTACAGAAGGTTTTTGCTTTATTTTTAATGAGAAATAAGCACATTTTAGGTTTTACATCTGAACTATGCTTCTCTGTATTGAATCGTTCAACGAATCAGTCCAAATATTTTTTTAAATCAGCATAATTTAAAGGCTTATAATAATTAGTGATGAGCTAGGTGTTAAATTAACATGTTTCTTGTCATTTTAGGGCGAATTGAAATCCAGCCCCTTCCCCCATTTCGCACAATATATAACTCATTGACTTCTGCTGTCTTCATTAGTGTCAAAAACACACATTTCTCTACAAATTAAAACGGCATCTTCCTTTTCTGTGGTTATAAAGTAAAGCCACTGTACTGTTCAGCTCTACAGCATGCTGGATGTTGGTTTATTAGTGATTTGTTTTTCAGATGTTTGCTGAATCGTGGGCTGACCAGTAGCTTTTGATGTGGAGGCTCCTTTTCTGTTGAAGATACTTTTAATGTTATTTACTAAATAACATCATTGTAAAAAACACTTAAATTATATATACCGCAGGAACGGTGTAACAGAAAATGTTAGTGGTTTTAAAGCCTTGATAAACCTTGAAACTGTCCCATGCCTAGGTTATATATGGTGTTATAGTTATAATATTTCTTTCCTGTGTTTGCAGGTGTGATTTGTGTGTTGGCCGGTGAGCCCCCTGTGTGCTGTGTGCATGAATGGATCAGGTCGGGATGGGTAATGCGGTTCAGGAACGCCAGGGGGCGCTGACACAAGGAGAAGTGCTGCCCCGTCCCACCGCCAGCCAATCAGAGGTGAGAAAACTCAGATTCTAAACATGCAATCATTCCTTTTCTTTCGGCTAAGTGCCTTATTTATCAGAGGTCGCCACAGCGGAATGAACCGCCAGCTATTCCAGCATATGTTTTACACAGCAGATGCCTTTCCTGCCGCAACCCTGTACTGGGAAACACTCTCAAATCACACACACATTCATACACTGCGGCCAATTTAGTTAACTTAATTTACCAATATCTCATGTGTTCGGACTGTGGGGGAAAACGAAGCACCCTGAGGAAACCCACACCAACACAGAGAAAACATGCACACTCCACACAGTAATGCCAACTGACCCAGTTGGGACTCAAACCACCGACCTTCTTTCTGTGAGGCCACAGTGCTAACTACTGAGCCACCGTGCCAGCCAAATTATAAAGCATGCAAATGAAGTAGATAGATAAAATAACTTGTCCAGGCGCTGAAGTTTCACCCACCCAGATCTAATCAACAAAACGGTCAAATTCATAGGTGTTAATCCAATCAGCTTGATCATATGGTCCAGACTTTCATAGAGACAAAGGCACAGTCGTTGGGACCCCGCCCAATGGTCAGGAAGTGCATAAAGATAATTGCTGTATCAGAAATAGTCTCCCTTTAGACTCATTCACTATTCCATACATTAGACTAATTACATTAGACTAAAAAATGTCTGATGGGGTGGCACAGTGGCTCAGTGGTTAGTTCTGTGGCCTCAGAGCAAGAAGGTCGCTGGTTTGAGTCCCAGCTGGGAGTTTGCATGTTCTCCGCGTGTTGGCGTGGGTTTCCTCCGGGTGCTCCGTTTTCCCCCACAGTCCAAACACATGCGCTATAGGGGATTAATTAACTAAATTGGCCGTATTGAATGAGTGTGTATAGGTGTTTCCCAGTACTGTGTTGCAGCTGAATAAAGTAATAAAAGTCACTTTGTTAAACTGTAAAGTTGAATTTTTAACATCAGATATGAACAGAGCAGAGATCAACATCCCCAAAATGCAATTCACAACAGCAAATAAACGCATGTGAATCACTAAATACAGAAACTCTTTATTAATGGTGTTATGTTAACAAATGTACTGTCAGAATACAGAATAAAGAAAGCTGAGAAAAAATATCTTTAAAAAAAAATCTTAAATTTAAATCTCATGCAATAACACTGACAGATAATGCACATTTAATCCATATTTCAGAAACCCCATTTTAACATCACCAGCATTGAGTTCAACAAATTATATTAAAGTTTCTGTAGACATGTTTTTTTAAAACGGTCTAACATGTAAGGTAAATATTAAGTGTAAGTGAAAAGTTAAGTGCAGTAAGAGCTGTCATGACTCTACTTATGCTGGGGTACAAATTATAAAGGTGCTTGATTTAAAATTAATGCTCCTTTTAGTACATGAATCTCAGGCACGTGCAGAGGTAAAGGCTTTGGGTGCTTGAGCCCCTGCCCTTTTTTTTCCTGGAGAGAAAGTGCCCTTTCTTCCTGGGGATAATAATTATTTTTTAAATACTACTAATCAGATAATATATCTATAAGTTAATACTTGTTTTATTTAAGGACAGCTAATGACAGCTTTCCCTGTCAAGCAATAAAAAAATAAAAATTTAAAGTATATCTTGGTTTTAGACTAGCCGCTCCAAGCGAGCCTCGAACCGGCGATTTGGAAAGAAAAACCACATGCGAGGCGAATGCTCTAACAAAGACTCTATTTACAGTCTTCAAAAGTGGAGTAATGTCTATCAGCGCTTATGCCAACTTCTGCATCCGGGCCATGGCTTTACAGTCTGGCCCATACACACACACGGCAGACAGAGTGTGTGTAAAACACATTACTAGCTGACCTCTGTTACCGCAGCACAATATGATTGACAGAACTGCCGATGTAAATTCATCCATCATTCATCTATATTGTGTGAAGGTGAGTAACAATTAACAAAAAAAGACTACCTGAGGCTCAAGTTTAATGTCAGCTATTTATCCAAAGTTCAAAAGCAAACAGGCTATTTTATCTTGCTAACATCCTCCTGATTAACAACCATGTAATAAGTTAGTTCAAGTTTAGCCAGGGCAATACCATAAGCATAAAGGCTTATGTAATGGAGAAACGACAGTTGGATAGTGAAAATATTGGCCTCTCCTTTTTGTAGTAATTTATTCAGAGTATATCATGTAAATTGAAGCTATAAAACATTTACATAAAGGCTAGCTATGGAAGTTAGTGGCTTATCAGTGTGTCCTACATTCTTCAACATATTTAATTTTTTTGTTCAACAGAAAAAATGTTTAACAAAAATAATAGATTGAAAAGGGATCGTTCACCCAAACATTTTTATTTACTCACCCTAAAGTGGTTCCAAATATTTGTGTCTTTATTTTGTTAAACACTAAGAAATAAAGATTAAAAAATATATTTTAAAGTAAGCTATACGTTTGACATCATTGACTTCCAGAGTAGGAAAAACAAATACCATGAAAGTCAATGGTTACAGGTTTCCTGGTTTCTTCAAAATATTATTTTGTGTGTTCGACAGAAGAAAAAAAGTCAAATAGGTTTGCAACAAGTAAAAGGTGAGTAAAAGGTGACAGAATTATTAGTTTTGAATAAACTTTTCTTTTAAGAAGTATATGGTGAATTTAGGGTGAAATCTCCTTTAACCAGTCAAACCCCGCGGACCCGGTGGCGGGTCCGGTGACGTCATCGACTTCCCCTTTAATTTTTAAAGGTTGCGGGTTGCGAGATCCACCTGCAATATCCAGCATAAGTTTTATGTAGCAGATGCCCTTCCAGCTGCATCCCATCACTGGGAATCCATACACACTCATTCACACTGTAACACTACGGACAATTTTAGCTTGCCCAATTCACCTATAGCGCATGTCTTTGGGCTTGTGGGGGAAACTGGAGCACCACACCAACATGTGGAGAACATGCAAACTTTACACAGAAATGCCAATTGACCCAGCCGAGGCTCGAACCAGCGACCTTCTTGCTGTGTGGCGATTGTGCTTTTTTGAAAAAAAAATTTTTTTTGAAGGGGGTGGCGTCTCGTGATCCTTCTTTTTTGTCCTTGGCTGATCACATGCCTGATGAAAGAGTGGGAACCCTGGACTCCACAATCTCCATATCTGTGCACAATGTTTGTGTAAGGAATGCAGATGTAAAAACCGGTTTATGAGGCATTTCAGGCTGGCCTTCATTCATGCAGGAACAGGAAGAACACAAGATTAGTGTTTGGAAAGAGGCGCAGTGTTTACAGTCTGAAGGAAGTCAAGCTATCAGTGGATTACTGAGAGGTCAGATTAGCACTGTGACGCCTGATGCATTTAAAAAAAATCATTATTTTAATCTAAAAGTTATTAGACATATTTAGACCAAAAAATGGGGCAAATGTGTTATATTTGATGCATCTAGCATTTATTGTTTATATACACTATCTGGCAATGTAAGTTTTAAGAGCAGTAAATAATAACTTGACTTCTAGTTGATCATTTGGTATCAGAAGTGTCTTATATGAAAGGCAAAGGCCTCTAGATGAGGCTTATTGGAGCACAATAAAATATGATCATGCCTTGATGTTGAATGATTTCATTAGGACAGTAAAGTCTGACTTTGCTTAGACTAAAGTCTCATCACTGAACCTTTAATAATGTCCAGTATAGAATATAAAGTCATGCTGCAGTGGAAACAGAATGAATATTGTGTCTGACTCCATCATGAGCTTGGAGGACTGCATCCACACATCTCTGAATGACTCAAATCACTGATTAATAAAGTCATCTGGAATGGCAAAGAAAGCCTTCATGCAGGACTCCCAGAGTTCATCAAGATTCTGTAGATTCATCTTCAATGCCTCCTCCTCCATCTTACCCCAGACATGCTCAATAATGTTCATGTCTGGTGACTGGGCTGGCCAATCCTGGAGCACTTTGACCTTCTTTGTTTTCAGGAGCTTTGATGTGGAGGCTGAAGTATGAGGAGCGCTATCCTGCTGGAGAATTTGCCCTCTTTTGTGGTTTTTAATGTAATGGGCAGCACAAATGTCTTGATACCTCAGGCTGTTGATGTTGATCATCCACTCTGCAGATCTCTCGCACGCCCCCATACTGAATGTAACCCCAAACCATGATTTCTCCTTCACCAAACTTGACTGATTTCTGTGAGAATCTTGGGTCCATGTGGGTTCCAGTAGGTTTTCTGCAGTGTTACTATAATCTTGAATGTGAAGCTGCTTTGACACAATCTACATTGTATAAGCGCTATACAAATAAAGGTGAATTGAATTGAATTGTTTGTAATGGTTGGGGTGCAGTTCAACAGATGATTTATCAGGAAAATCCACCTTCTGTCACTTTTCCAAATTATTTACTTGAAGTCACGTTATTATTTGTTGCTCTTACAGCTGGGATGGACATCAAGGCTTTTGTCAGGTAGTGTAGTACAAATCAGTGGAAATGTGGAGAGAAATTAATTTTATTCATACACCCAGACTAAACAAAATAAATTTGTTTTTGAATATTGAATTGAATATGAATATTGTCTTTGTAAATTACATTTAAAACAACATACAACACAGTCTAATAGGAAATACAATGAGAAATGTCCTTGCTCTGTTGAGGTCTGATAATTGAGGACTGACAGGGTCAGATTAAAACTCCTGTCTCATATAGCCTAGTGGACCGTGTGTGTGCAAATTGTTACTGTGCTGCAAATGGCTTTTGGGTTCAAATCCCAACTTGTACAAATACTCTGAAATTATGATTTTATGTATTTTAATATTGTTACTGTTTTATGGAGTAGTCTAAATAACATACAGCTGCGGATTCGACATCAATATAGCATCATTTTTGTAACACTATATAACAGTAATTAATATTTTTACAGTACTGTGATGGTTGGGTTTAGGGTTGGGATAGACGTTAATAGAATACAATAAATGGGAAATTTAATGAATAATGTAATTCTCGTTAACATCCGGCTGTAACCGTGTCTGATCTAGCAACACCCCTGTTTTAGGACCAAAACAAGACATATTTATTTACAAAGTGTTCATTCGGATGTCCGACCAATGTAAAAAAAAAAACGCGTTACAAGAACAGAGCATTTCAAACCTAACATCTAAAGCTGGATCACCCTGGGTTCGAACCCATTATCTCTGCATGCTAGTCAGGAACTCTTACTGCTCCACTAAATCACTTGAAACTTCAACTATACAACTTAGGGTTTAATACCTCAATTTGCTTAACTGTTACTTTGCTGAAGCTGTTCCAGTGCAATATATAAAAATGACCACTAGGTGTCACTGTAGAGTGGGGTTTCGAATTGTTTCGAATCTTCAACACATTTGCTTCAATTGTTTCAGTGTTTCATGAAGCCTCTCTTTGCTCACCTAATGTTTACGCTCATAATATTTATATTATTTGCTAATTAATAACCTCATGTGGAACTCTCAATCTGCATCTCATTGCGGAGTCTGCTACTGTCCACCGGAGGTCACATTTCGGTCACAAGCGCATGCTTGAGAGCCTTCTTGAATGAATGAATGAATGAAATACACTGTTTTCCACCAAGACAACCCAGGCTGCTAAAATAGAATTGGCTAAACTGGCATTGGACGAGTTAAATGATCAAAACAAAGACAGCCGTTCCAGCACGTAACTCACATTTTCAAAGCAGCATATCTGACTTCAGCATTGTTTTTCAGATAGACAAGAATGTTCACTGAGCATGTTTCTGAAATATACGCTTTAGAAGAGTCAAAAATTACACACAGCACCTTTAATGCTTGCTTTTGAGATCATAACTTAGAGTTTTAAAAACATATAATGAAATTAATTAATAATAAAAATATGCAATTTAAATGTTTATAAATGATGTATTGGTAATCCCATTAACCTTCAATCAAGTAAGTGTTCATATTAAAATATTACTAACAGTATTTAAGTTATTCCTATGTTTACTTTAAAAAACAATCTTAGAAAAGACTTGTGACTAAAGCATTTCTACTATTAAACTAAACGACCCTTTAAAAAGACTAAAAATGATCAATCAGATGACGGAAAAATTGAATGTGACAGGTTTAACTGTAAAGTTGGATTATTTTGCTTATCATTTAGATACCTTATGCAATTTGTGTATCAAATATGATAGTTTAGGCTTTAATATCTAAGGTTTAAGTGCATTATAAATAACAATGTTGTCTTTAAGTCATTTTATTTTAAAATCTTTTTTCTGCTACTGATCTACATCAATAGGAATCAAAACAGATTTGGCCAGCTGACCAATCAGAGCAAAGCCGGCTTATAGAAGGGGGTGGGCTTACAGACTTCAAGCCCCGAATTGATTCAGATGAACCACATCAAAATCATCTCAGAATGATAATTATAAATAATTAATAATATTTAATAATTAATGATGAATAATAATTAATGTTATGTTAGAATGTGGGGTGACACGGTGGCTTAGTGGTTCGTATTGTCACCTCACAGCAAGAAGGTCGCTTGGTCAGTTGGTGTTTCTGTGTGGAGTTTGCATGTTCTCCCCGTGTTGGCGTGGGTTTCCCCCACAGTCCAAACACATGCGCTATAGGGGAATGGATGGACTAAATTGGCCGTAGTGTATGTGTGTGCATGTGAGAGTGTTTGGGTGTCTGCCAATACTGGGTTGCAGCTGGATGGGCATCTGCTGGATAAGTTGGCGGTTTATTCTGCTATTCTGTTTGCATGTTTTCTGACCTTAGATGCATGTAAACCTGTTGTAGGAGACTCCAACACAATAATAGGTCACTTTAATATACCACATGACCTCCTCTTTCAAATCTAAAAGGACGGATTGGCCTTTTTATTAGTGGCAAATGTGTGACCTGCTGGCCTGTTTACTTTACAGTCATAAGTTCAGTTTTTCCTCTGTGGTTTTCAAATTAAATATCTGTTTCTCTTCTCGTCTCTGCTTGCTTTAACCTTGCGCTGTCACTCGATAATAGCAGTGTTTTCTTTAATCCTTTACACACTGTGCTTTAATATTTAACACCGTCACGCATCTGTCTTCTGATTGGTCGGTTTAGTGTTCAAGCAGTGATGTAGAAAACAGACATTCATGCTATTAAAATGAAAATGTATGCTCTTAATTTATTTTTATTTTTTTAAAGAACAATGATACACTTGAGTGTTATTATGTAAATATACACTCAACCTCCACTTCATTAGGTACACCTTACTAATACCGGGTTGGACCCCTTTTGTCTTCAGAATTGCCTTAATCCTTCGTGTCACAGATTCAACAAGGCACTGGAAATATTCCTTAGAGATTTTGCTCCATATTGACATGATAGCATCACACAGTTGCTGCAGATTTGTCGGCTGCACATCCATGATGCCAATCTCCCGTTCCACCACATGCCAAAGGTACTCTATTGGATTGAGATCATCTGGTGACTGTGGAGGCCATTTGAGTACAGTGAACTCATTGTCATGTTCAAGAAACCAGTCTGAGATGATTCGCGCTTTGACATGGTGGGTTATCCTGCTGGAAGTAGCCATCAGAAGATAAGTACACTGGGGTCCTAAAGGGATGGACATGGTCAGCAACAATACTCAGGTAGGCTGTGGCGTCAGGTAGGCTGTATCCCCCACACCATTACACCACCACCACCAGCCTGAACCGTTGATACAAGGCAGAATGGATCCATGCTTTCATGGTGTTGAGGCCAAATTCTGACCCGACCCTCCGAATGTGGCAGCAGAAATTGAGACTCATCAGACCAGGCAACGTTTCTACAATCTTCTATTGTCCAGTTTTGCTGAGCCTGTGTGAATTGTAGACTCAGTTTCCTGTTCTTAGCTGACAGGAGTGGCACCCGGTGTGTTCTTCTGCTGCTGTAGCCCATCCGCCTCAAGGTTGGACGTGTTGTGTGTTCAGAGATGCTCTGCTGCAGATCTCGGTTGTAACGAGTGCTTATTTGAGTTACTGTTGCCTTTTTATCAGCTGACCTCTGGCATCAACAAGGCATTTGCACCCACAGAACTGCCGCTCACTGGATATTTCCTCTTTTTCAGACCATTCTCTGTAAACCCTAGAGATGGTTGTGCGTGAAAATCCCAGTAGATCAGCAGTTTCTGAAATACTCAGAGCAGCCCATCTGGCATTAACAACCATGCCACATTCAAAGTCACTTATCACCTTTCTTCCCCATTCTGATGCTCGCTTTGAACTGCAGCAGATCGTCTCGATGCAGCAGATGTCTACATGTCTAAATGCATTGAGCTGCTGCCATGTGATTGGCTGATTAGAAATTTGCGTTAATGAGCAGTTGGACAGGTGTACCTAATAAAGTGGCCGTTGAGTGTATATTTAAACTAAAGCCTTTTTCAAACACAAAAGTATGACCATACTTATTCAAATATGGTGTCGTTTATTTTTTATATAAGGTTTTGAAGACATGTGGGATGATTTCAAGCTCAAAATACTTCTAAAATGTCACCTGAACCAGTTTCTATTTCAGTTAGATATTATTATAACTATTATGATGATAATCATTGGATGATGAGGCTGTTTTTATATCCATGTGGGTTGAGGATTGACCTGTTTACAGTAAAGCTTATTGTCATTCTAATGGTTTATGTGCATTCATTTGTGCTGTATGTCTTTATTAGGATTGTAGATTTAATTAAATTTAACCATGATTGTTGAATTATATAGCGAGTTATTGTAGTATTAATATTTCTTAGCTTGTTTCTTATAAGGCATTTGTTTTTTATTATTATTATTATTATTATTATTATAAAATTTTATAAAATACAGCAATAATATTGTTATTGTTAATATTAGTTTTTACATGTAAATGTATACACTTTTTATTTTTGTAATAATAATGTTAATATTCATAAATTTTTGGACAAAATTAAGAAGCCTCTTGAAAATTCTGTTTCTTTGAATGTTTTTTTTTTTTTAGGTATGCGCTTCAGGGAAATGTTAATATTCGCTTAAATTTATAAAAGTCTTTTTTTTTTTTTATCCATGTGGGTTGCTGATTGGCCTGTTTACAGTAAAACCCATTGTCATTTTAATAGTCTATGGGCATTCATTTGTGCTGTATGTCTTTATTAGGACTGTAGATTTAATTAAATTTAACCATAGTTATGTTAAATTACATAGTAAATAACTGTAGCATTCAAAGGGGAATTGGGTAAGCTAAATTGTCCATAGCGTATGTGTGTGAATGAGTGTGTATGGATATTTCCCAATGATGGGTTGCAGCTGGAAGGGCATCCGCTGCATAAAACGTATGCTAGATGAGTTGGCGGTTCATTCCGCTGTGGCGACCCCAGATTAATAAAGGGACTAAGCTGAAAAGAAAATTAATAAATGAATTATTGTAGCATCAATATTTTTTTGTTTGTTTCTATTTAGTTATTATTATTATTATTATTATTATTATTATTATTAAATCAATGCAATGCAGCAATAATAGCATTTTTTATTTATTGTTATTTATTATTTGTTTTTACATGCTGTATAAATGTGTACATTTTTATTTTTGTATTAATAATGCTTATATTCATAAATTATTGGACAAAATTAAGAGGCCTCTTGAAAATTCTTTTGATTTATTTATTTATACATTTTTTTATTTATTTAGTTTCAGGGAAATGTAAATATTTGTTTGAATATATATAAAAGTCATATAAAAATTATTTTAAATAAAAAATAATACAAATTATTAATATAAAGTTGTAATTTTTCCCCCAACACATTAATATCAACTGTAAATTTAAAGATAACGAGATTTTTTTTATTTTAATGTTTTTTAAATGCCATTTTAATGCTCAAATTTCATCAGAAAAAAATGCAATTATTCTTTTTTTCCTTTCTCTAAATCGTGCAAATTTCCTGTGACGTTTGGAAATCATTTTAATAGTTTCTGTCAGGCACAGGATCATGTTGAACATTGTTTTGCTTCATTGTTTCTAATGAATAAGACAAACTGTGCAATATCTCTTGATTCCTTTTCAAACAAACAGAAGAACAGTCTGTATTCATTCAGCATGCTGGAACTGGTTTATAGAATTCATCTCTCAGCCCAATGTTCCTGCTTTTTCTATTCACTCATTCAGCCTATGGGTTTATGGATGGAAACAGATTAGAAGTGTGAATATAAACCTGTTCTGCTTTATAAAGGAAGCCCGAGTCCTTCCTAGAAGCACAGTATGTGATCCTGCCTGGACATGTTTAAACATCATTTCAATTAAAGTATAGTGCTTTTCACAATAATTACCATTCCAAAGCAGCTTCACAAAAAGATGCACAGTATTATTACATTAGTCAAAATGAGAAAAGTTAAGGAGTTGCTTATGGGTTGAAACTACACACAGCATTCATTTAGTCCTTATTTAGGTTCAAAACTGCAGGAAATAGAGCCCAGTCAGTGCAGACCTCTTATGATTAAATGTGTCTGTAATCTTCAGCAGCACGTGTAGCCTCTGTTAGAGAGTAATTTCATCATTCAGAGTTCATAATAGTCCAAAAGGTGATGATAATAGTTAAACAGGGCAGTTTGTTCACGTTTGCTGAAAAAATAATGTGCTGCTTTTTTCCTGGCTTCTCCTTTTGTTTTTTGGCGCGTCACTTTCGCGTTTGTCAGTTTCTGACAGGATCAGGTTTCAAAAGCACATCAATAATCAAGCGCACATTATTATCATCAGCTCAAGAAGTTTGTTATTACAAATATAAACGCACGGCGAGCGCAAGCAAAAAAAAACACGCGCTTTAGACTGGCTCGTAAAAAACTACAAGACACGGTAAAATCTGCTCTTCTTTTTGGCTTTGTGGCTGTTCATCAAGACGACGACAATGTTCATTTGAGCCCATATTGAACAGGGCTCGTTATTATATGATATTATATGTATATATAGTCTCTCGGCTGTGTATGAAAACATGGCGGCTCCTTTGTTTTCATTCTGGCTTGTTGCGTGAGCTCATCCCGTATCTCTGTAAACCAATAGCGTTCAGCTGCGCGTCTAGCTCCACTTTTGGGACCCTTTTGGTACCCTTTCTCGTGTTTGGTACCCTTTCGAAAGGGTGCCGAAAAAGGGGTACTGTACGGTTTGGTTTGGTACACCTTTTGACAGTGGAAACGGCCATAAAATCGTACCGACCCGTACTGTACCAGTCATTGGAAACGAGCCATTACTATAGTTGTTCTTACCAAAGCAACTGTAGAATCACCACAACAGATCAATTACTGTAGTTGTGGTGTTACCATAGCAACTATAGAATGACCACAACAGATCAATTACTATAGTTGTTGTTTCCATAGCAACTATAGAATCACCACAACAGATCATTTACTCTAGTTGTTGTTACTGTAGCAATTAGAATCCGCATAACAGATTTTTAAGTTAGTTGTTGTTACCTTAGAAACTAGAATTACCACATCAGATCGATTACTGTTGTTGTTGTTGTGTTACCATAGCAACTATAGAATTACCACATTAGATCAATTACTGTAGTTGTTGTGTTACCGTAGCAATGATAGAATCACCACATCAGATCAATTACTATAGTTGTTACCATAGCAACTGCAGAATCACCACAACAGATCAATGACTATATTTATGTTGCCATAGCAACTATAGAATCACCATCACAGATCAGTTACTATAATTGTTGTGTTACCATAGCAATTATAGAATCACCACAACAGATCAATTACTATAGTTGTTGTGTTACCATAGCAACTATAGAATCACCACAACAGATTAACTCAAGTATTTTACTATATAGATTCAAACACACTAGTTTTACTATAAATTACTGTAGTATTTTTTCAAGTGAGAATAATAGAAATTGTTTAATACACATTTTAGTATTAGAAAGGATTTTAGTATTAAATGTTTTGATTTACTTAATGGTGACTAATGTATAATATAATATAACAACCCATCGCTAGTGGACTGATGTGTTTATATGTGAAAATCTGCATAAATCGTCATAACTCGTGTGGTCTGTTTGTGTTTTTAGGGTTTTAAACAGGGTCGATCGGTCTTAAACTCTCTGTTTTCGGGAGCGTTTGCAGGAGCTGTGGCTAAAACTGCAGTCGCACCACTGGACCGAACCAAGATCATCTTTCAGGGTAGGAAGACAAACTTGAATTAATCTTCTTTGTGTGACTTTACAAATGCAATGAAGTATTTAAATATTTAGTCACGCCCAAATATGTAATTTGTATCAAGTGCAAATAATAAAACAAGTGTGAACCTGTTGACAACTGAATGCATTCATAAAAAAGGACAACACTTGTCGACTTTAAGAAAATGTTTTGAGTCAATGTTTGAGTCAATTGTAACAGTGGTTTTCAGTCTGCTTTTTTTTGCTGTGACAACTTATTTTGTGAAAATGATGTATATATTGA
Organism: Danio tinwini; assembly: GCA_903798205.1. Taxonomy (NCBI): domain Eukaryota; kingdom Metazoa; phylum Chordata; class Actinopteri; order Cypriniformes; family Danionidae; genus Danio; species Danio tinwini. The sequence goes on from CAIGQZ010001210.1 coordinate 2,244,093, forward strand.
TAATTATTTACAGTTTTATTGAATTTTTGTTTCTGTTTATTTTTTTAATCATTCTTTCATATTTTGGATATTATTTTTAAAGTGTCATTAATATTATTTATTATTAGTATATATTTTTTTTAAAGACAGATATACGATTTAGTAGTGTTGTGATTTCACAGCTAAATTACTGTTATATTTTGACAACTCTTGGTGTAACCGAGTGATTATAAGTGTACGTTTCTTATATATGTAAACTTTAGACGTTTCACAGAAATCAATACCTGTTATTTATTTTCATTATCGTTTGCTGAAAAGTTGCTTTATTTTTTTTCTCAGCTGAAAAAACAGGCAAGCTAAATATTTCTCTCATCAAATAGATTTTTGCTTATTTATTTTTACATATTTATTTATTTATTTTATGCTAATTTGTGTTTACCTGCTCGGTTTAATACATTTTTTATATTTGGATATTATTTGTATGTTTTTAAATTAATATTTTTAGATATACAGAGAGTGCAGAATTATGAGGCAAATGAGTATTTTGACCACATCATCCTCTTTATGCATGTTGTCTTACTCCAAGCTGTATAGGCTCGAAAGCCTACTACCAATTAAGCATATTAGGTGATGTGCATCTCTGTAATGAGAAGGGGTGTGGTCTAATGACATCAACACCCTATATCAGGTGTGCATAATTATTAGGCAACTTCCTTTCCTTTGGCAAAATGGGTCAAAAGAAAGTCAAAAATAGTGAGATATCTTGCAGAGGGATGCAGCACTCTTAAAATTGCCAAGCTTCTGAAGCGTGATCATCAAACAATCAAGCGTTTCATTCAAAATAGCCAACAGGGTCGCAAGAAGCGTGTGGAAAAACCAAAGCGCAAAATAACTGCCCATGAACTGAGAAAAGTCAAGCGTGCAGCTGCCAAGATGCCACTTGCCACCAGTTTTGCCATATTTCAGA
>CAIGQZ010001210.1:2273462-2294315 GCA_903798205.1 Danio tinwini
GTGTTTAGCACTGCAGCCTCACAGCAAGAAGGTTGCTGGTTCGAGCCTCGGCTGGGTCAGTTGGCGTTTCTGTGTGGAGTTTGCATGTTCTCCGCGTGTTGGCGTGGGTTTCCTCCGGGTGCTCCGGTTTCCCCCCACAGTCCAAACACATGCGCTATAGGGGAATTGAACTAAATTGGCTGTAGTGTATGAGTGTGTGTGAATGCAAGACTGTATGGGTGTTTCCTAGTACTGGGTTGCTGCTGGATAAACATATGCTGGATAAGTTGGCGGTTCATTCCGCTGTGGCGACATCTGATGAATAAATAAACTAAACCGAAAATAAAATGAATGAATGAATACACACACAAACACACTCACACACACATTTTTATTTATTTACATTTAATTTGCCATTAATTTAAACCTTTTTTGCTATTTATTTAGCTCTCAACCAGCTGAAGATGAGTGTATTTATATATTTTATTTATTTGTTAGTATTTAAAATCATTTTTAGTCAGGTATATTAACTCAGGTTTGCAGTTTTGATGATGATAATGTCAGAAGTGTGTTTCAGGTTTTGTCACATTTTATCAGTTGTTTTTGTGTGTTTATCAACGTTTATTAAAATATTTTAGCATATTAAGTAAAAAAAAAACGATACATTTTGCTGGCAACTAACTGCATTTAAGTTTGTTTATTTATATAAATTTTTTATATGTTATTTTGAAGTAATGAAGTATGTTAAGTTGACTAATATGAGGCAGGTTTGCAGTTGTGATGATAATGTGAGTGAGACTCAGTCAAGAGTGTGTGTGTGTGTGTGTGTCTAGTTTTGTTGTCCCATGGGTGGTGTTTTTAGAGTCTCATGGGTCTCACTCGTCCCAACACAAAATTTGCCCCGGAACCAATGTGTGTGTCTGTGTGTGTGTGCATATATTTGTGTGTGAGCATGCAGCCAGCCAGACAGACTGTGACCTGAGACTATAGACAGACACAAAGGTCGTTGTGCTGGGTGACAGAGGGAGAGTGTGTATGTGAGAGAGAGAGTGTGTGTGTGTGTTTAGACTCAGACATGATTATTAATGTGAGATCAGGGTCAGCAACTCCTCCTTTTTTCTCAACGGAAACACACAGATCATAAACACACAGATTCAACATCACTTCAGTGTAGTTCTGCTACACCTTCAGTTGCAGAACAACAAACAATAATGTAAAAACTGACTATTATTTTCACAAGCACTTCTTTTTTTTTAATCATGTTTTCTAAATTTTTTTTACAAACATTTAGGAATTAAAACATTAAGGGATTTTTAAATCCCTTATAAATGAGGGAAGAAAACTTTTTATTCATTCATTAATTTATTTATTTATTAATTAGAATTTATTTTAATATTTATTTATTTAAACAATTTATTTTTTATTAGATTTTTTTATTTAAATAATTGATTTATATTTTTATAAATAAAAATGTATATTTTTATTTGTATCTTTTTATATTTATTTATTTTTTATTTGTAGTAATTTATTTAAATTTTATTATTGTATTTATTTAGTTTTATTTAATTATTCATTTATTCATTTTATTTATTTATTTATTTATTTATTTTCATTTATTTTATTTTATTTTAATATTTTTTAGTTTTTTATTTAGTTTATTTTATTATTTTATTTTATTTTTCTTAAATATTTTAACAATTTATTTCTTTTTATTTCTTAATTTCTATTTATTTTTTATTTTTTATTTGATTAAATTTTCATTTATATATTTTCAATTATTTATTTGTATTTGAATTCATTCTAATATTTTAGCTTTTTTATTTATTTTTTAACTTTTTTAATATTTTATAAATTTTGTAATTCTCATTTTTTTATTTAGTTTATTTAATTATTTGTTATTTTTAACAAATTAAAAAATGTTTTATTTTTTATTTATTTTTTATAATTTATTTTTAACATTTATTTTAATTTATTTTATTATTTATTTAATTTTTTTCTTTTATTTATTTACTTATATTTTATGATTTGATTTATTTTTAATTTTTAATTTTTTTATTATTTATTTATTTATTTATTGATCAAATTGTCTATTTCTCTAACTATGTAAGTTGTTACAGCCTGTGAATCTGACTTCATCAGCACTATAAATAGGGCAAATATTCAGTTTTGTATATATGTATAGTGGTGGGCCATTATCAGCTATATACTTCTATTAATATTTAGCTCCGTATAACATCAAAATGTGGCTAAACTGTATATTTTCAGCATGTAAGCGAATTACTTTTATTGAAATGCCAGTAATGAGAATGTAGTCTGGCCTGTGTGTATTCAGAAAAGCTTATAGGGGGTGTAATAATATTAATAAAATTGTATAGACAGTTAATATGTAGACTATATATAGACTGTGTGTGTTGGGGTGGTGTGTGTCTGGTTGGCACTTTTGGTCTGTCTGGTATGTGTCTTGGGGGTGGTGCGTGTCTGGTTGGCACTTTCAGTCTGTCTGGTGTGTGTGTGATGGGGTTATAAGTGTGTCTGAGAGCAGATCTTAATTAAAACACACTCAAACAGCACTGGCAGGTGGATGTGTGTGTGTGTGGCTGCAACATGATCATTTAAATGTGTGACAGTTTAAAGAGAAACATCTGAATTCTCTGACTTTATTTGATGAATCTGAGTGTAGTTTAGGACACACTGGAGATGTTAAGCGTGGGGAAATGTGCTGCGTTTACACTGGCATTGAAAGACTGTGGAATAATTATGATGATTTGTTTATTTATTTCAAAGCAGACCTCTTGGGATCACCAATAATGTGTTAGTTTGATCTAAAATACATTGGAAAACATTTATATTGTGAATTAGATTGTGAATTAATTGTAAAATGTCATTTATTTCACCAATGGAACACTAGACTTTTAGCATCATTACTTAAATTCACACAGTGTGTGTGTGTGTGTGTGTGTGTGTCTGTCTGACTGTCTGTATCTGTGTGTGCGTCTATCTGAATGTGTGTATATCTGTGTAAGTGTTTTTGTGTATCTGTGTCTGTGTGTGCATCTGTCTGCATGTGTGTGTGTGTCTGTGTGTGTTTGTGTGTATCTGTGTCTGTATCTATGTGTATGTCTGTAAATGTTTGTGTGTATCTATGTGTGTGCGACTATCTGTATGTCTATTTGTGTGTAAGTGTTTGTGTGTGTCTGTGTGTGTGTGTGTATTTATCTCTGTGTGTTGTCTATGTCTATCTGTGTCTGTATCTGTGTGTATGTATGTGTGTGTGTCTATCTGTATGTGTCTATCTGTGTGTAAGTGTTTGTGTGTGTCTATCTGTATGCGTGTTTATCTGCGTGCGTGCGTGTGTGTGTATTGTGTATTTATATATATATATATATATATATATATATATATATATATATATATGGTAACACTTTATTTTGATGGTCCATTTGAGTATTAGTAGACTGTCTGCTTAATGTTGATACTGCTGCTAAACAGACATTTAACTGACTATAAGAAACTTTGCAAGTACATGTTAACTTACACTAACACCAACCTAACAGTCTACTTATAATCTAATTTATATTTATACAACAGTTCTGTCTGGTTCTTGAATCTGATTGGCTGATAGCTGTGCGATATTCTGCCAGTAACAGCACTTGTACAGTCTCTTCAACTTTCACCCTTTGTGTATTACTCTGCCCACATACAGCAACAAGCAGAGGACACTCTTCATGTTGTCCAACAGCTGCAATATTTGTCAAACTGATGTACTTTTGAGGCTTTTTTAGTCGAGAATGTAGTTGTTTAGATTGCAGCTATGCAGTTTATGTGCAGTATAAGGATAGTGCCTATTTTAAATATGTATAATTTCTGAGAGACAGCACGTCAGCGGCCATTAGATTGTCTTTGAGCAAAGATGGTTGATGATGTTCATTCACAGGATGGTGACAGAGACCACATAATAAGCCCTAATGCGGCTTTCACACCAGACGCGAAAGAAACGTCAAGCGCGAGTGATTTACATGTTAAGTCAATGCAAATGCACAAATCCTGCAGCGCGAATAATGTGAAAACCAGCGTAATTTCTAGCTACAGCTGATCAAATCATTATTAAACAGGTAAATGACTTTCTTTTGCATGTTGTTGTGCTGTATTTATACCATAGTAGTATTGTGATCTCCCGATTGCAACAGAGAAATACTGGGGAATCTCTGTAGACTGATGGATTTTCATGCCGTTCAGCCTTATAATCTTAAAATGTGGGCAAAATCAGCTGTTTCGGCATTACTTAAGACATTACGCTAGAGAATCATTCAAACAGTAGCTCTGAAGTGACGTTGGTAAATTAGCAGCGGTTTCTGCTGTTCTGACGTCAGCTGCAGATGTGAATGAATGGAGGAAGAAAGTAGTTCCTCATACAAAAAGGTTTTTAGACTCTCGTGTTTGATTTTCTTTTTTTTATACACATGATTGTGCCATTAAACTGTTGTATAAACACAATATCACACGAGTATCAGTGCGATGTGGCTGTATATAAGCACTGGTGGTACACTATTTTGTGGCCTGTGGCCTCGAGCTAACGCACTCCTCCCACCAGTGCCGATATACAGCCATATCACGCTGATACTCGTGTGATATTGCTCATGTTTATGTCTGTATCTGTGTGTGTTTGTCTGTATCTGTGTGTATGTGTGTGTGTTTGACATTTTATTCACATTTTTTGGTTAAAATCAGTATCTTTATCAGTGTAAAAAAATTTAACTCATGTTCACTGCATGTGTAGTAAATGCAGTCAATTCTGCTGAGTTTGATTCTTTTCTCCCATGTTTACAGTTTTGAACCCTCCCATTTGTGTTTTCAGTAATTCATTTTCTTTTCGGCTTAGTTATTAATCTGGGGTCGCCACAGCGGAATGAACCGCCAACTTATTCAGCATATGTTTTATGCAGCGGATACCCTTCCAGCTGCAACCCATCACTGGGAAACCATTTGTGTTATGAGTGTGTTAAACAGGTAAATCCTGTGATCTCTGTGTGTTCTGATTAAAGAAGACATTATCACACACACACATGCACACACATGCCGCAAAAAAACAAACTTTTCTAGCCCACTTTTTTCCAATTTTCTCTTTTATCTTCCAAATCTACCAGCCAAAGCCACACACACAACATTAAACTCAGAGAAAGCAAGCAAAAGAGTTTGAGAACAAATCAAATGACAGATTTAAGAAAGCATCTACTGGTATTTGTGCGTGTGGGACGTCCCGGGGTCCGATCTCTTTTATTTTATTTTATTGTGTCTGGCCTACAAAGACGCGGCCCCTCATTAAAAATACATGTGATTGGGTCACAGCTCGTGTGAATCAGGAGATTGAGCTGCTTTAAGAGGCTGTGAGTGAGTGTGTGTGTGTGTGTGCGTGTGTGTGTGCGTGTGTGTGTGCGCGTGTGCGTGTGTGTGTGTGTGCACTGAAACACTACAGGACTGCAACTCACACCCGCTCGCCCCTGCCTATGGGAAACTCATCCCTGCGGCGGGCCGGGGTCAGAGGTCACAGCCTGTCTGTTAAAGCAGATCCTTCATTATGCATCCAGAAACGCACACACACACACACTTCAGAAAACACACATTCTGCAGACTGCTCAATGTACAGCTCAAGCTAACGGTTCAGTTTGGTTCATCAGAAGTCAGATTAATGGCGAGTTTGTACAGTGGATGCATTACATTTACAACATTACGCATGTGTGTGCGTGTGTGTGTGTGTGTGTGTGTGGGGGGGTGTATCTGTAAATATATGTGTGTGTCTGTGTTTGTGTATTTGTGTGTGTGTGTTTCTTTGTATCTGTGTGTATGTGGGTTTATGTACACTGCCTGACAAAAGCCTTGCTGTGGATCACAGTTGTAAGAGCAACAAATAATGACTTGACTTGTAGTTGATGATTTGGAAAAGTGTCAGAAGGTGGATTTCTCTAATGCATCATCTGTTGTTCTGCATCCCAATCATCACAAATACTGCAGAAAACCTACTGGAACCAGCACAGAGCTAAGATTCTCAAAGAAATCAGTTAAGTTTGGTGAAGGAGAAATCATGGTTTGGGGTTACATTCAGTATGGGGGCGTGTGAGAGATCTGCAGAGTGGCTGATCAACATCAACAGCCTGAGGGATCGAGACATTTGTGCTGCCCATTACATTACAAACCACAGGTGAGGGTGAATTCTCCAGCAGGATAGGGCTCCTTCTCATACTTCAGCCTCCACATCAAAGCTCCTGAAAGCAAAGAAGGCCAAGGTGCTCCAGGATTGACCAGCCCAGTCACCAGACTTTAACATTATTGAGCATGTCTGGGGTAAGATGAAGGAGGAGGCATTGAAGATGAATCTACAGGATCTTGAGAACTCTGGGAGTCCTGCATGAAGGCTTTTTTTGCCATTCCAGATGACTTTATTAATCAGTGATTTGAGTCATTCAGAGATGTGTGGATGCAGACCTCCAGGCTCATGATGGAGTCAGACACAATATTCATTCTGTTTCCACTGCAGCATGACTTTATATTCTATACTGGACATTATTTCTGTTCAGTGATGAGACTTTAGTCTAAGCAGAGTCAGACTTTACTGTCCTAATGAAATCATTCAACATCAAGACATGATCATATTTTATTGTGGTCAAATAAGCCTCATCTAGAGGCCTTTGCCTTTCATAAAAGACACTTCTGATGATCAACTAGAAGTTATTGTTGACTGTTCCTAAAACTTGGATTTAATTTTTTTTTTCCCACTGCTAAAAGGGTACCAACATTGGGCGTGGTGTACGACAGAAAGTTTGAGTCTACGTCATTCTCGCTCAAGGAAATGTCTACAGTAAAGCTATACGGGTCGCTCACATATCATATGAGAAGCACTTCTCACAAACAAATGCTTTATACACATAAATACTTTATAAATGGTTATTACTAACTTTACTATGAACAAGATTTGATTATAACTGCAGATCAATGTGAATTAGCCTACTGTAACGTCTGCAATTATATCAAATAAATAAATAAATGCAACATATAAACACATACAAACCCTTACAGTCTCCAATATGTTACCACTTACAGATAGGCATGGGACGATAACCGTTTTCAAGGTATACCGCAGTTTGTAAAAGTCAAGGTTTTCATACCGCCAAATTTTTTTCTAATACCGTTCCTAAGGTATGTGTAAGATTTTTTTATTTACATTTTTTTAACAACAGCACCTCCAGCAGAAAAGATATCCAAAGATGCCATTTTAAATTGTAAATAAATCTGTGTTTTTGAAACAAATGAAGACAGCAGACGTCAATGATTCATTTTCATTATTTGGCCTGGCACGTTTACTGCTCCAAAATATTATAAATGTTTCTGAATGAAATATATTGTGTTCAAAGGGGAAAAAACTTTTCGTTTTTTTACACAGACATTTAAAAAGAGTATATTTTATAGCAGTAATCACAATACTGTGAAACCGTGATATTTTTATCCAAGGTTATCATACCGTCAGAATCTTATACCGGCCCATGCCTACTTACAGAAAAACTACACACAGCATACATTTAGTCCTTATTTTTGGTTTAGAAACAACACTCAACATATAGCCCACAGTCAGAGCAAACCTCTCATCTGTGTCTGTAATCTTCATCAGCACATGTAGCCTCTGTTAGAGAGTAACTCCTTCATTCCCAGTTCATAATAGTCCAAAACGTGATAATGATAGTTAAACATAGCAGTTTATTCTTGTTTAAGTTGCTGAAAGAATCATTTGCTGCTTCACTCTCGCGTTTGTTTGTTTCTGAAAGGATCAGATGTCAGAAGCACTTTAATAATCATGTGCACATTATTATCATCAGCTCAAGAAGATGTTTCAGATACAGACGCGTGGCGAGCACATGCGAGAAAGCGAAACCACTTGCGATTTGCAAAGAGTACCCAAAAAGAGGTACAGTACGACTTGCTTTTAGATACTTTTTGACAGTGGAAACAGCCAAAAAACTGTACTGAACCGAACCGTACCGTACTGTACGACTCAGTGGAAACAGGCCATAAAAGAACACATCTGTTTTCAGTATTGCTGATCATTATTAATATTTTTTGCTCATCTAATCATCATGTTAGAGAGAAAATAGTTTCACATCACACACATATGGACATTTGACTATATAATTACATAGAAAATAGTTATTTTAAATAGGTTTTCCCATAATTGTAAATAAAAAATCTAATAAAAATAAAAATCTAATTTCAAAAATCAAATAAAAGCAACTTTGGTGAGCAGAAAAACTTCTTTTAATAAAAAAACTGAATATATATATATATATACACAATACAATACAATACAATATAGCCACCTTTCTTTGCAAGGACACTCAAAAGCCTGCCATCCATTGATTCTGTCAGTGTTTTGACCTGTTCACCATCAACATTGCATGCAGCAGCAACCACAGCCTCCCAGACACTGCTGAACATCTCATCTTTGATGATACCAGCCCAAACTAGTACTCCACCTACACCTTGCTGGCGTCTGAGTCGGACTGGAGCTCTCTGCCCTTTACCGATCCAACCACAGGACCATCCATCTGGCCCATCAAGCATGGCTGTTCAGACTCACACTGACACAAGGAGTCGTGGTGTTTAATGGCAGCAGTAAATAACTGAACAACTATTTGAACTGTACAACCGTTTGTAAATTATAAATTAACATTTATTTTATATCTTTTTTTATTGACAAACTGTGCAGCGTTTGTCTCTGCAATCTTTATAAGCTTCTGGAAGAGCATTTCCTGAGCCTCTTGGTATGGAAAGTCAGAAATGTGTGGCACATTTATTGAGATATTCATTAAACATGTCTCTTAAAAAAAAATTAGATGTGAAAATGTCATGGCCAGAAGCAGCTTTACAGAAAATAATTCATCCATTCATTTTACTTCAGCTTAGTGCCTTATTTTTCAGGGGTCACCACAGTGGAATGAACCGCCACAGAAAAATGACAAACAATGCAGTTTGGAAACATTGCAAATGCTGAAAGATGAAAATGAGTTAAAATGCACATCTATAAATCTAATACTTGTTTACTAAAAGGAAACAGGCCCATAAACTACTACTTATAGCAATGAGTGTATTACAAGAAGTTATATTATTAAATATTTATGTTAAAAAAGTTTTATCTAGTAATTCCAGCCAGCTTTTAGTGAACTTGTAATATTGTCAAAAACAGAACTTTCAGATGTTATATGTAAAAAAGGCCTAAATACATGCAGGACCATTCCAATATTGCTCTATTTATTTAACCTATCAAATGTAATGTTTAGACTATTACTGTGGCTCTTGCGATCTGTTCTCTTGCTCATTCACTCTCGTCGCCATGATTTCCGGGTATTTTAATTCATTTTGGGGGATCACGGAGCCGGTATGAATTTGTGGAAGACACGCAGAGCCTCCGGAGAGGTCATAACCAGACACTAGATAGAGGAGTTAGCTCCGCTCGCATTAAAGATCACAGCATGTGTGTGACGCATCTGAATAGCGGGGAGGGATGCGGGACGTATTTGAGGACCGGGCGGGAGACGCATGATTTCCAGGAGATTATCATTCGTTTGCGGCATCTGGGAGTCATTTGCGGGAGACACCCGAAATTTCCAGGAGACTTGGGATGTCTGCATCTGTATATATTTTAGCTGCAGTGTTGCGAGCGCAGAACAGAAATGACATGCTGTTGTGTAAATAAAATATTACATACACTATTTAGCATGTTTATTAAGTTTACGTTTATTAAGTTGTGATCTATAATACAATTAACGTGACTTTAAGGGGGGCGGGTACAGCCGTTGGGAGGGCGGAGCACCCCCCTTATATAACGGTAGGGAAAACACTGTATATACACAGTTGAAGTCAGAATTATTCGCCCCTATTTGAATGTTTTTTTCTTTTTTAAATATTTTCCAAATGATGTTCAACAGAGAAAGGAAATGTTCACAGCATGTCTGATAATGTTTTTTCTTCTAGAGAAAGTCTTATTTGTTTTATTTCGGCTAGAATAAAAGCAGTTTTTAATTTTTTAATAAACATTTTAAGGTCAATATTATTAGCCCCTTTAAGCTTAATTTTATCAATAGTCCACAGAACAAACCATCATTATACAATAACTTGCCTAATTACTCTAACCTGCCTAGTTAACCTAATTAACCTAATTAAGCCTTTAAATGTCTCTTTAAGCTGTATAGAAGTGTCTTGAAGAATATCTAGTCTAATATTATTTACTGTCATCATGGCAAAGATAAATAAAATCAGTTATTAGAGATGAGTTATTAAAACTATTATGATTAGAAATGTGTTGAAGAAAATCTCTCTGTTAAACAGAAATTGGGAAAAAAATACTTGGGCTAATAATTCTGGGGGGCTAATAACTCTGACTTCAACGGTATACATACATACATACATACATACATATATATATATATATATTTTTTTTTTTTGGTATATTTGTAATACTCATAATAGTTTCTATAGTTTTACATGTATTCATAAAAACTCGAATTGTGTGTTTTTTTATGCATGTATGTGTGCATGCACGTGTACATATGTATTATAATCACTTTACTATTTAATTCATGTTTATGTAATCTGCAATGCTTTGGCAATAGGCTACTTGACAAGCCATGCCAATAAAGCTCATTTGCATTAGAGAGAGAGAGAGAGAGAGAGAAAGAGAGAGAGGAGCACAAAATAAACATCCATTCATGAAGATGCAACCTTGCAGCAGATCGCGCGCGCTCGTGTGTGTGTGTGTGTGTGTTGGCAGAGAAAATGCATGATTTAATGTTGCACTTCTATCATATACTGTATTTATGCATCATTTTCTCATGATAAAATTATGTTTTTACCGCATCTCTCAAATGAAAAGAAAACGTGCACAATGTAACTATCTTATATGAATTCATAGGCATGACTCAATAATTAATTGCATGCTGAAAACACGCTCAGAACTGCACATGCATGATGTGTGTAACAGAACACGCATGTCTGGAGCTGATGCATGACTCGCCATGTTGAATAACCCTCCAGCGCGTGCACGAGCGCGGGCTCCGGTTGGTCGGTGTCAGTGTGGCCCGCGTGATTGCCGCTGCATTCAAACCGCGCGTGCGATGATCATTTATCTGGGATATAATTATTGAAGATCAATTAATAGGCTACTTTTGTGCGTTATTAGCTCATACAAACGACCAATCATAATTATGATCTGTAAAATGACTAAATCACAATGCATTAGTGCTTTATTATTTTTTAAACGATGGATGATTATTTATTTAAAATATTGTAATTTTTAAACTATTTTAAGAATCTGTCTGTTGTGCAAATCGCCTCGTAAAATGTGGGTTTATTTCTGTAATTTGACAAAATCAAGATAACTCTGAATTAAACCCTCATAATCGTGTTAGTCTCGTCATAAAATGCCACTGTAGGAAGCTGTAGGAAGTTGGGCTTTAAATATTAATTAGTTTAATGCGGAATCATTAACACTAATGGATATTCTCCCTTCCAAATACACATAGCATTTGTTTTTTTTATATTAAATGCGTTTGTTTTATATTAAATGCACGAGTTTTCAACAGCATAACACACAACACTAGATTAAAGTATGAATACTGAAATGCCAGCAACACTACAGAAATAAAGGTTAAATTAAACCTGTGGAAACAATTCAGTCATGGTGAAACGATAATAAAAACACCGACTGATGAAGTAAATTCATAATTCAAAATTCAGAAGTCAAACTGAAGGCTTCAGAATTAATACTATTAAATGTGTTGCATTGAATAAAGCCGATAGAAATGACGTCATTCTGCGCTGAATCTATTTAACAAACACATTCATTAATTACCGTTCATCACCACTGCAAAGTTGCATGCGTTTGGTTATAAAGAGAATAATAATGACTTGTTTTTTTCGTTTAAAATCTTTCAGTCTTTTAGATTCAACTGCAGTAGGTTTAATCTTTGAGAAACTAAAAAGCTGCACACATATATGAATGCTATCATTAATAATTGTATTAATTTCTTTAAAAATGGAATACTTTCGTTTAAACTAATGCACTAGCTTTAAACTTTTTAAGTTCTTCCTAATAATAGACTAAATAAATAGCCTAATACTCGAATGTTTGACGTGATTGAAGAAATAAATATATATATTTCTTAATCTACAGGTTTACTTATTAAAACTTGACGTCATTAACACTCGGACAGGCTTTAGGTAATTCTCAGATTAAAATAATGTGAATTATATCCGCAGATTTCTTTTTAAAATACGAAAATCAAAAATACGCAATGACCAGACATATTTCTTAATATATAAGCTGTTTCTATACAAAATAAACGAATTATACATATTTTCCCGACCTTTTAAATGCGGTTTATGATTTCTAACATAAATAAAGTGTAATTAGGAATCTATTCGAGGCTTTTCAGGAGCAAAATTATGATGTAATTTAATAATGCAAGAATTTGCTCTCGCATTATTTTAGATGAACAACGAAAAAAAACGGAGATACATCAGAAAGTGCTCTTTTACATTTTATCGCAATTTTAGTATTTTAATTTATGCAATCATCATCTTTGACCCTTCATTTTCAGAGTAAATGCACAGAAATTCAGACATTTGTCATTTATATAATAAAAGGAAACTACAGAGCCTGCAGAGAAAACTTAATCATGTTTATACACTCTCCTGGATGTAATTTTAATAATGTGTGTGCTTGGCTTTAGATAATATTTCTAAATATTTTTATATATAATGTATACTTGTGTGTAATGTATCTTCTTTGTTTTGATCGAAACATTTGATGAACACAATTGAAGTGTTAGATAAATTACTATTTCAATGATTAAACATAAAACTAATTTTTTTACTAAATTAATGCCTTGCCTTTTAATATATTTAATATGGGTTATTATAGTAATTCTTTTCATGAGTAGTTTTTTCCTCTACATTTATCAAAAACAAGCTCTTATGATTTTATTTCAGGTAAATCTACAGGTATTATCAGGTATTATCCTGATAGTTGTTTAATTATCAAACATTAATATTTATATTTTGCACTAATGCATGCATATGTATTGTATAGATTGTCTGGTGTTTTATTTGTTTGTAAGCTAAAAAAAAGGTATTGTCTTGCTAGCTATAGTAAAATGATTTTCAGTCACATTTATTAGTATTTAAGATTTTTTTTTTTACCTCATGCATTGATTTTGCATTAACACAAAGCAAAACATTTAATTTGAGGTAGTAAATGTATATATATTTTAAAACTCAAATACAAATCGAATAAAAAAATAAAAAAATGCACAGATTTAGTTTCCCTCCCACATGCATCCATTAATCTCATTGAAATATTATGATCGCTGAACATCTGCATGCAGTTTAAAGCTATTAAACACACTGAACTCAACGTTTAGTGCAGAAGATCATCTGTGTGTTCAGAAAACACCTGAAACATGCTCCATATTACACGGAAAAAAGAGCATTTCCCAAAACATGCAGAATTAAAAATGCATTTTTGCCTCAACAATCTCCTAATGTGCTGCTTATTTAGAGTTATTAATGCAGTTGGGTTGAAGTATTGGAAATGATTGGGTATGATTAGGGATATAGAAGAAAAATACATTATCTTAATAGTAGGCATAAAGAGCAACTAACAAGGACAATTTGTCCCCATTCAAAAAACTATATACAGTATATATATTACTGCTTATTTATATAAAGTTACTTATCTCAAAAAAGCTGAAACAATACAATTCTTGAGTTTTTTGGGGACAATTTAATGTATGTTTAATTCATGATCAGTGATGATGATGGTGTCAGTGATGATTTGAGATTTTTTTAGGCAGTTTGTAATCATATTTTTTTTGTGTTATTGATTATTGTGGTGTGACTTTTGACTTGGATTTTATAAGCTTGTAATTCTGGCTTGGGTTATTGTTATTGTTCTTATATATCTTGTGGCGCTTTGAGTTCAAGAAAATTGCATCATAAATCAAATGAATTATTATTATCATCATCATTATTATTGTTATTATTATTGTTAATAATAATAATAATAATAATTAAACTAATTAACTTAACTCTGGGACAGTATAAATGAGTTGTGTGGAACCCTGCATTTTGTACAGTGTAAGATAAAGTTATATGACAAAGTCATGATTACTAATGTTTTTATGTCACTTGAACTTATTTTAATAAGTTAATCAGGTATCAGCCACATTTTTTAAGTTATGCAAAGTTGAATTTAATATTTTTAGTCGTCCGTTTGATTGATGTGAATTGAGAGGATTGGAAAAGTTCATTTGATTCAACTAAAAATATTAAGGCAGCAAGATTGTATTTTACAGACGTCACATTGCATCTAAATATCGCTGCTCTCTGCTGATTTTAAGAGCTGCTTTTATTCTCAATTATGTTGCTTGCTTTAATTAAAACTATCTAAATACGTAATTGTAAATGTTAAAATCATATTATTAAGCAAGAGAATTCACATTATTATATAGCATTGTTATATAGCAAGAGAATTCACATGATGTGTAAAAATATTAACAATCCTCTAAGACTGTAATGTACAGTATTTAATGAGTTTTACACTGTGTTTTTAGTTTTGTTCATGACTTGTTCTGATGCAAAACAACATTTTACAGTCCATTAACTCGTTCAAATGAGTTTGATGCACCTGATTCAAGCTATTTTGTGTGTTAAAGCACAAATGAAACATAATTATAAGTGCTTCACCCTTTCAAAATGTTGTGTATTAAGTATAATTTAGTATTATGTATACATGTAAATGCATCACACAGTCTAAACATGCTCAGATTTGATTTGAGCAAATATTAAAGGTGCATGAATGTAATACAGTAATACAGTCGGGAGCTGAAATGATCAAATAATCATCAATTGAACTTATTTCTAAAATATTGAATTGGTTAAAGATGCCAAAACCTCATTAAAATTTGACGTCATACTGTGTTTTTGTGTAGTGAAATGATGATTCACTGCTCATTATCATTTAACTGCTGAACGAGGCTCTGGATTGGACATTAGCTGTCACATGATTTAATGATGTCATTAAATAACCAGAACATGCAAGAATATTATGAACATGTTCAGCATTTACAAATAGGCACATGGAAAAAATGTCATGTCTTTTGAACAGAAAAATTAAAAACTGGACTCCATGATCATAATCTTTAAGCCTTAATCTTCACCTTCATCAACATCCCATTTATATGGTTAAAGAAAATACAGGTCGTGCAAAAACATTTTTATATTAATCACTATTACTGTAAACATTTGCTTGTAGTGTATATTATTAATGTTGTTAATTAATTAATGTTATAATATTAAGAGCAAGTTGTAATATTTACCTTAAAGTTTTTTTTTTGTTGAAGCTAAAAGTTTGTCAAAGTCTGTTCTTTAGGCAAAATTACATTTGCAAATTTGCATTGTATTGTATGTAGTTTTTAATGCAAATTGTAAGTTGACGAAAATAAATTAAATACAAAAATAATCTTAAAATAAAATAAATAATATCGATCACTATCACTGTAAGCTTTTGTTAGTAGTGTATATTAATAATGTTGTTAATTAAAGTATTATAATATTAAAAGCAAGTTGTAATATTTACCTTTAGCCAAATGTTTGTTGAAGTCTGTTTTTTTGGCTAAATTATATTTACAATATTGTATTACATTTTATGTAATTCTTTTATGCAAGTGGTAAGTTGACGAAAATAAAAAGTAATAATAATAATAATAATAAAGTAATAAAATGATATCAATCACTATTACTGTAAGCTTTTGTTTGTAGTGTATATTATTATTGTTGTTAATTTATTATTATTATTATTATTATTATTTGCAAGTTGTAATATTTATCTTAAAGATTTTTTTTTATCTTAAAGTCTCAATTTTAAGCTAAATTAAATGTACAATATCTATTTTTGGATAAAAATGAAATAAATAATAAAAATAAATAAATAAATAAAATAATATCTGTCACTATTACTGTAAGCTTTTGTTTGTAGTCTACATTATTAATGTTGTTAATTTGTTTTCAACATGCTTTTAATTATTCTTATAATAGTAAAAGCAGGTTGTAATATTTACCTTAAAGATTTTTTCTTGAAGCCAAACGTTTGTTGAAGTCTCTTTTTTTATGGCTAAATTACACTTACAGTATTTGTTTTTATTTATTTAAATATTTTTTGCTAATTTTAAATTGACGAAAATAAACAAAATAAACAAATAATAAAAATAAAATAAAACAAACAAAAAAATAATAATAAAAAATAGAATAAAAAAACAAAAAAAAGCAAAATAATAAATAAAATAAAAAAGTAAAAATATATAATAAATAAATAATTAAATAAATAAATAAATAAATAAATAAAAATAAACAAAAAAAGTGAATCTTACAGTTTTTAAATGAAAAATTTTACTTTTCGATAAAACTTTCACAAGTGCTCAATTAAAAACTCAATGAAAACTCAATATAAACCCACAGATTTTAGATCTGCAACAAAACTGATACTTGAATTAATCAGTCAGACCTTCTTTAAAAAGCTGCTTTCTTTAAAATCACATAAAACCTCAATTAAGAACAAACCACATTTATTTTACCATGCTTCAGATTCAATCATTTCTATTAAAACTTAACAGAACAAGCAAAAAAAACAAACAAACCAAAAACAACCACAAAAGCATCGAGTTTTCAGCCGCTTACTAATAAATAGTTAATTTTACGTTATTTACATTTATGCATCACACAAAGAAAGCTCATGCACATTTAGCTCTATTAATAAACAACGATAAATAAATGCTAGATATTGATATTTCTGAGAAGAGCTGAGCACTTACAGGTTGTGTGTTGTGTGTGGTTTGCCTGCGGTCTGGTGAAGATCTCAGGGTGTTTTCTCACAGCTCTGCTCTTTTAATTGAAGGCAGGCTGGGAAATATGTTAATGAGGGCCGACACTCACGTCTGCATGATAATAGAAGAGGCCAAACGCTCGTCTGGGTTCCCAGAGCAGTCAGACGGTCAAGTTCAAGCTCAAGTCTGATCATACACACACACACACACAACGCAGAAGCAGAGTTCACACTTTAAACCTCAAACTCACTGATAGTCACTGAATGCAAAAGCTGGAATTCCATGATCTAAAGAACTGAAAAACTTTGTGTCGCTTTGTGCTTTGCAAAATAATTAAAATGGTTTCAGCTTGAATGTCATGACAAGATTTGAAATTAGACGTTTGAACTTTGAATGTGAATTTTGAATTTGAAGTATTGTGTTTTGGAGTTTGGAGATTTGGTATTCGATGTTCACTGACTCAAAAGATGAATTTCCATCACATCTAAACATCTGAAAAACAGGTCACCGTGGCGAAATATTAAAATGGTTTCAGCTTGAATATTATGATGAGTTTTGAATCTGAATATTGGAGTTCGGAGTTTTGGAATTTGAATCATAATTTTAGAATTAAAAAATTTAGATTTTGGATTTTGAATTTTGGAGAATTTGAATTTACATTTTGAATTAGAATTTTGGAATGCACATTTAAACTTACATTTGAATTGGAATTTAGGAATTTGTAACCCACCGGTCCTTCTGTACCCAACCCGATCTGAGCTGGGATCAAAACGGCGATTCTTTGTATGGGAGTCGGTTTCTCTACCAAGGAGGCTAAAGACCATAGCCCCTAGTGTCTGTCGCTAAGTGAAGTTTATTTATAAACTAATTTCAAGAGAATCACGTGATTATGATTGAACACGGCTGGTCATGCATTAACCATGTATGACCAACCAATCAGACGATTTCTAACCCACTATAAAGAGCCAGGGTTTCTTACTACAGTCATCTTCGTTTGAAGAATCCCCCCTTCCACCCCTACTCCTCCTCTTTTCCTTTCATAGGGCGGCACGGTGGCCCAGTGACTAGCACTACGGCCTCACAGCAAGAACGTCACTGGTTCAAGTCCTTTAACAGACTGGCTGTCGTTTCTGTGTGAAGTTAGCATGTTCTTCCCGTGCTTGCGTGGGTTTCCCCCGGGTTCTCCGGTTTCCTCCCACGTTCCAAAAACATGCACTACAAGTTAATTAAATCTAAATTTAGCACTAGTCAAACTTTTATCCATCAGCATATCTCTCCGTAGCAACTATTTTCTTCATCAATTCTTACAAAAGGGGGGAGTTCTCGAGATCTACCCGAGCTCAAAGCTCCCCTCTCGCCCTGCAAACGGGAGGGAGCCCAGGGCTCAAGGACCTTTTGAGCTCAGGGCTCTCTCCTGGGACAGCATGCCAAACTTGCTTATACTCAATCATCAGCTAAGTGTGAACTCTTGAAAGCACCTTTAGAGGTCAGAGGAGTGAGGTTTACCTGCATAACACTTTGCTAGCTGGCTTCTGTAAGATTCGCCGCCCTAAACCTCACTCCCATCCCAGACGAGCCCCCACATGTAACCCACCAGTCCTTCTGTACCCAACCCAGTCTGAGCTGGGATCGAACCGGCGATTCTTTGTGTGAGGGTCAGTTGCTCTAACAATGAGGCTAAAGAACATGACCTCTAGTGTCTGTCGCTAGAGCACCTTTAGAGGTCAGAGGAGTGAGGTTTACCTGCATAGCACTTCGCTAGCTGGCCTGTTACACTCACCCCCCAGAACCTTATTCCCATCCCGGATGAGCCCCCACATGTAACCAACTGGTTCTACTGTACCCAACCCAGTCTGAGCTGGGATCGAACCAGCGATTATTTGCACGCAAGTCAGTTGCTCTAACAAGGAGGCCATGGGCTCTGTCGCTAAAGCAACTTTAGTGATCAGAGGAGTGAGGACCTGCTCATTCGCTAACTGGCCTCTGTTAGTAATTTTAGCTTTGGAATTTGGATTTTGGATTTAATAGTCACTATCAGAACACCAATTTTCTGTTTTAAACATTTTACTTACTATTTGAGTTGCTGATTTAAGGAATAAAATTAGGCTCAGAACAGCCTAAACACAACAATAGGAATGAAAAAAGTACTGAACAGAAAAAAAAGACATTTGGATAAATAAAAACTTAAAGCAACAAACAAAAAATCCCTGATATTCCACAGATATTCCAATATCTTGATCAGAATCAGAATCAGTTTTATTGCCAAGTGTGCTTCACACACACAAGGAATTAGTTTTGGCAACAGAAGCTTTCAGTGTACATAAAGTGACGAGTGACAACACAAAATTAAATACAAGAAAAGAAAAGGCAATAAACATTAAACAGAGATGCAGTTAGTCAGTCCTCACTTTAGATTAGGTCACAAAACTGGATGAAGTTGAGTTAATAAAGCATTTATTAACATACATAGTAACAGTTACTATATACCTGAATAATACAATATATAAATGTTAATTTCAATACTTTATTAATCATTTACTAACCCATTCTGAATGATCTTAAAAACCACCAACTACTCTTAAATACAAATGGTTTGTTAATAATGTAATACTTAATTTAGTAATGAAAAATAAATCATTAACAAAGTATGAAAGTACAGTTATTAAGCACATTATAAATGTGGTTATAAATCAAGAATACAGCATTTTGTAGCTGCAGTTATAAACTGCTTACTAACGCTTAATAATGTAGAGTTAATGCTTAACAGATAATGAATTCACTATTTGCTAATGCTTAATAATGGTTCATAGTGTGTAGTTATTATAAAGAGTTACCAAAAACTATTTCTAAAAGTCCATGTTATACAAGAAATTCTGTGACTCTTTGGACAAACTTTATGTACAATTAACAATGGTGTTGTTAATAGCAGAGCTCCTCTATAAAAAAAAAAACTGAAGAAAAACACCCTGCAAGTTCTGGAAGAGATTTAAAAGTAATGCAAACATAACTCAAAATTAATGTAATGCATTTCTTACTACATAAAGTAACCAAGTAGCACAACTAGTTACATTTTTAGGGAGTAACTCAATATTGCAATCAATATAAATACAGTATTACTTCTTCAAAAGTAAACTTCCCCAACACTGGTCCAGTGTAATGTATGTAAATGTCACTGCTGAAAGCCAAAACACTAAAGAACAAATCATTGACGCGCAGTTCCACAAGTCCTAGACCAAGCAAGTCAGTGGTGAGGAACAAACTTCACCAATTGACGAATGTGAAACCAGGCTCAGCTGTACACAATCAGTTCTCCTCTTGCCAAACGTACTCTATGCTTGCCTAAATGTAGAGTTGATTTGCAAACAAAAAAACAGCTACTCAGTTTTAGACATGTTCAGATATCATGTTTTTATGCTGTGTATTGAAGAATACAATTAGAATCGCAAAACTTAGTATTTTTCAGAAATCTTGTTTTTATTTTCGGCATTGAAGAAGAATTGCAAAACAAATGGATTTAACTCTTCAAATGTAGGCATTATTTAATGTGTGAAACATACAAACATTATGGGCAATTATGCAGAAAGTTCTTATTCAGTTCAGGACCACAAAACTCCTGCAGATAGTTTCTTTGAATAGAGCAGCGACTGAGCTTTAGCGCACTTTAATGAGATTACATGTGAATATCTGAACTCAAACAAGATAAAACCTTTAATGCAAGAATGGCCATTTTCTATGACTGTGTTTTGATTAAATGTACTTTCACAAAGATGTTTGCAGGATATGTCACCAGATTAATGTTCTAGCCTGCATCGATCTAAAATATGATGCATACAGTTTTAGTATATGGAATTATTGCACAAAATTTAAAATCTAAGCATGATTTTCAGGTTATATTTTCATTCATTATAGTCATTATACAATTTATAATCGAGTAATTCAATGTAAAAATTAA
>CAIGQZ010001210.1:2331558-2345022 GCA_903798205.1 Danio tinwini
TGTGTGTGTGTGTGTGTGTGTGTGTGTGTGTGTGTGTGTGTGTGTGTCTGACAGCGCTCTGCACAGGCCGCAGTGGACCACACCGAGAGGATCTTCACTCAGCTCATCTGCTGGATTGAGAGAAGCCGCTCGGAGCTCACGCAGATGATCAGAGATGGAGAAAAGACTGCAGTGAGTGGAGCTGAAGAACGACTGGAGCGACTGGAGCAGGAGATCAATGATCTGAGGAGGAGAAACGCTGAGCTGGAGCAGCTTTCACACACAGAAGATCACATCCATTTCCTCCAGGTGACACACAGGACAGTGGAAGAGCATGTGGAGCAGAGATTGTGTTTGTGTGTCTTCAGCTGCTGTTTCTGTTGTGTCTGTGTAGAGTTTCCAGTCTCTCTCTCTCCCTCCTGGATCTACAGACTCATCCAGCTTCATTATTAGCTCGCAGCTCGCTTTTAATAAAGTTACTGAATCTGTGTCTCGTCTGAGAGACAAACTGCAGCAGGTCTGCACTGAGGAGATGAAGACCATATCTGACAAAGGTAAGCTTTACTTTCCCTAATGTGTATCATAATTGTAGTGTATTGATCCTTATGACTGTGTGTATATGGGATCTGTAGTGTTCTGTGTAGCTCCTCCCCCTCTACCTCACTCTCACTCAGTATGTATGTGCATCGGTACGAAGTAAAGCTGCTGTGTATCACTTGTTCCCGCTGTTAATAAACACTGTTTAGTTTGAACCGTGCCTCTCTAGCAGTTTAATGCAAGTTCTCAGAGTCAACAATAATAAATCATGTAGTGCACAGTGATTATTAAAGGATTATAAAATGTACTTTTATGCATTTGTTTGTCTCCTCAGTGAGCAGCATTAGCATCATTCCCACTCCTGAACCACAGACCCGTAAGCAGTTCATCCATTGTAATTCACTCTGATTATATTGTAAAAATAAGTAAATAAGTAAAGGTTTATTTATATAGCCCCTTTCCCAGACATTGAGTCACAAAGTGCTTTACAATAAGAGAAAACAAGTAAAAGAACACATAGCAAAAAAAGAAAACATGTAAAAACATATTATATAAGTCAAAAATCCAAATACAGAAACACTAATACTGTTAATTAAAACCTTGACCTAAAAGATGAGTTTCCAAATGCCTTTTAAAAAGTTCAGCTGATCGCAGAGATCTCAGTGCTATATGGAGAGTTCCAGAGCCGTGAGGTCACCACACAGAAGGTTCGCTCACCTTTGGTCTTAAAGGTGCAGTATGTAAGTTTGACACCCAGTGGTTGAACTAGCTATTGCACTCTTGGATCAAAATAGACGCAAACGCGAGTTGCCAGATTGAGTACAGGAGCGAGTGATTTAAACTGTGTTCTAAATAAAAGCAACGACACGCGATAGAGGGAATATTCCCCATATTACAAGGAGTTTTGGTTCTAACCAACACCTCGAATATATATATTAGAAACGGCTTCTATTTCTCACAGCTGAACAACAGAAACCTATGACCACCTCAGGTAAACCTCGTGTGCTTTATTTAGTGCTAAATGCTAACAATGTGAGTTTGAATAGATTATAAACCTTATCATTTCGTGAGTGATATTCTATCGTCATATTCTGTGCTTCTGAATGTCTGTATTTACATTTCTGTCGTGTTTCGTCTGGTGCAAACAGCCAAACTGCTCATCCCTGAGTATCTCGTCACAAAGAGTGTTGTTAGGACACGCGGTTACAATGTAACCTGCTCACCTAATGTTTATGTTCGTAATATTTATATCATTTGCTCATTTCGACGTCTGATCATGTCTATTTCGGTGAATGAATGGATGAATGAATGAATGAATGAATGAATGTATGAATTAAATGCGCTGTTTTCCAACAAGGCAACCCGGAGTGCTGAAATATAATTGGCTAAACTGACATTGTGCAGGTTAAATTGACCTAAACAAAGACAGCGCTCCAGCACTTTGAGTTTTCAAAGCAGAATATCTGACTTCAGCATTGTTCTTCAGTTAAACAAGTATGTTCACTTGGGATGTTTCTTAAATATCTGCACACATATTATGGTGTTTTTATGCTTTCGAAGAGTCAAAAACTTACATACAGCACCTTTAAGACGAGTTTGGGGAATGACTAAAAGGTCTTTGCCAGAAGACCTCAGAGACCGGCTACATGAGTGACTGCGTAAAAGATCTTGAATATATAGCGGTGCTTGACCATGCAGAGCTCTATACGTAATGACCAGAATCTTAAAAAAGACTGTAAAATTAATAGGAAGCCAGTGAAGTGCCTTAAGCACAGGAGTAATGTACGACCTCCTACTGGTGCTGGTTAAAAGCCTCGCCGCAATCGATCCATAGATTTGTTCGGACAAGTGAACAGAACATTACAATAATCCAATCGTGAAGAGATAAAGGCATGAACAAGCATCTCCATCTCTTCCTTTGGCACAGTATCTCTGATTTTTGCGATGTATAAAATATATAATTTTATCTTATTATATATCAACAGCTCCTCCATGAACCGCCACCTTATCATGGTGGAGGGGTTTGAGTGCCTGAGTGATCCTAAGAGCTATGTTGTCAGGGGCTAATGCCCCTGGTAGGGTCTCCCAAGGCAAAAAGGTCTTAGGTGACAGGTCAGACTAAGTGCAGTTCAAAAACCCCTTATGAATACTAGAACATCAAGGACCATGACGTCGCCCAGTATGGCTCAGCCGGGGCCCCACCCAGGAGCCAGGCCTGGGCTTGGGGCTCATATGCGAGAGCCTGGTGGCCGGGTTTTCCCACGGAACCCAGCCGGGCTTAGCCCGAAGGAGCGACGTGGGACCATCTTCCCGCAGGCCCACCACCTGCAGGGGGAGCCGTAAGGGGCCGGTGCATCGTAGAACGGGTGGTTGTCAAAGGTTAGGACCACGACAACCCAATTGTCAGGCACAGAAACTGGCTCTTGGGACATGGAATGTCATCTCACTCGGAGGGAAGGAGCCCAACCTTGTGCGGGAGGTGAACCGGTACCAACTAGAGATAGTTGGGCTCACCTCCACGCACAGCTGGCGCTCTGGAACTCAACTTCTTTAGAAGGGCTGGACTTTCTTCTACTTTGGAGTTGCTCACGGTGAGATGCAGCAGGCTGGTGTGGGCGAACACATGTTCAAGCATAAGTGTGTCCATCATTGCACATAGCACCAGGACACCCTAGGGCGGAGGTCAATGATCGACTTTGTGGTTGTATCATCTGATCTCTGACCTTATGTCTAGGATACTCGGGTGAAGAGAGGGTGAGTGAGTTGGATCCGCTGGCAAGGGGGAAAGCTGGATAGACCTGACAAGCCCAAGCGTATTGTGAGGGTCCTCTGGGAACGTCTGGCTGAACCTCAAGCCAGAGGGATTTTCAACTCTTACCTCCAGAAGAGCTTTGACCAGATCCTGAGGGAGGCTGGAGACATGGAGACTGAAAGGTCCATGTTCTCAGATTCCATTGTTTAGCGGCTGTGAGGAGCTGTGGCCGTAAGGACTGTGGTGCCTGTCGGGGCAGCAATCCACGAACCCGATGGTGGACACCGGAAGTAAGGGATGCTTGTCAAGCTGAAGAAGTCCTACAGGGCTTGGTTGGCTTGCAGGACTCCCGAGGCAGCTGATGGGTATCGGCGGCCCAAGCGTGCTGCAGCCCATGCGGTTGTGGAAGCAAAAAACTTGTGCCTGGGAAGAATTCAGGGCAACCATGGAAGAAGACTATCGGTCGGCCCCAAAGAAATTCTGGCAAACTGTCCGGCACCTCAGGAGGGTAAAGCAGCTCCACATCGACACTGTTTACAGCGGAAGTGGGGAGCTGTTGACCTCGACTGGGGATGTGGTCAGACAGTGAAAGGAATACTTTGAGGATCTCCTTAACCCCACCGACATGTCTTTCATTGAGGAAGCAGAGATTGGGGATGCAGGGGTGGACTCACCCATCACCCAAGCTGAGGTCACTGAGGTAGTTTGCAAGCTCCGCAGTGGCAAAGCAGCAGGGGCGGATGAGATTCACCCTGTGTATCTTAGGTCTTTGGATGTTGTGGGGCTGTTTTGGCTGACACGTCTCTACAACATCGCATGGAGGTCGGGGACAGTACCTCTGGACTGGGCAACTGGGGTGGTGGTTCCCATTTTTAAGAAGGGGGACCGGAGGGTGTGCTCCAATTATAGGGGGATCACACTCCTCAGCCTCCCAGGGAAAGTCTATGCCAGGGTACTGGAGAGGAGGATCCGGCCGATGGTTGAACCTAGGATCCAGGAGGAACAATGTGGTTTTTGTTCGGGTCGTGGTACACTGGACCAGCTCTATACCCTCACCAGGGTGCTCAAGGATTCATGAGAGTATGCTCAACCAGTCCACATGTGTTTTGTGGACTTGGAGAAGGCGTTCAACCATGTCCCTCGTGGCATTCTGTGGAGGGTGCTCAGGGAGTATGGGGTCAGAGGCGCTCTGTTAGGGGTCGTCTCGTCCCTGTATGAACAGAGTAGGAGTCTGGTTTGCATTGCCGGCAATAAGTCAGACTCTGGCAGGGCTGCTCATGATTTTTATGGACAGAATTTAAAGACGCAGCCTCGGGCTGAAGGGGGTCAGGTTCGGGGACCACAGGATTTCATCTCTGTTATTCGCAGACAATGTTGTTTTGTTGGCTTCATCGAACATGGACCTTCAGCATGCACTGGGGCGGTTTGCTGCCGAGTGTGAAGTGGCTGGCATGAGAATCAGCACCTCCAAGTCCGAGGCCATGGTGCTCCACCGAAAAAAGGTGGTTTGCCATCTCCAGGTGGGAGGAAGGTCTTTACCACAGGTGGAGGAGTTTAAGTATCTCTGGGTTTTGTTCACAAGTGAGGGAAGGATGGAACATGAGATTGACAAGTGGATTGGTGCAGTGGCAGCAGTAATGCGGTCGATGTACTGGTCCGTTTTGGTAAAGAAGGAGCTGAGCTGAAAGGCAAAGCTTTTGATTTACCGGTCAATCTACGTTCCTACTCTCACTTATGGTTATGAGCTTTGGGTCATGACTGAAAGGACAAGATCTCGGATACAAGCGGCCGAAATGAGTTTCCTTCGAAGGGTGGCAGGGCGCACTCTTATGGATAGGGTGAGGAGCTTTGCAGTGAAAGCTTTCATTTATATAATGTGTTTATAGATGTGAATTTGTCTCAGTTTTATAGGACATTAGCTTATAGATACTAACATACTGATACAAACGTCTAAAAAACTTTAATTTCACATCACCTTTAAATCTGAAGGACACTAAACAGAAATGTGGTGATTTGTGCTTCAAAATATTAGCAGACTGTGTAGGCAAATGTATAAATATATATAAACTAATAGTGACTTCTGGAAAAAACATTCATTTTTATTGTTTCCTAATCAGCAAAAGTGCAAAAAAGATGTGAATAAAGACATTCTGATGTACTAAAAGTTCTTACATTGTTTTGTTTTTGATGATTAAATGCCATTTGTTAAATATGACCCATAAAAGATCAATAATAATACAGTCCTGATTTCATTATTGTCATTAATTTATTTATATTTTCCTGATATCTTTATCAGATGCTCAACGGTTCACTTTGGATCCAAACACAGCGAATAAAAGGCTGGTTCTGTCTGAAGGAAACACAATGGTGGAAAATAAAGGTTCAGACCAGCCGTATCCTGATCATCCAGACAGATTTGATCACTGGTGTCAGGTGTTGTGTAAAGAGAGTGTGTGTGAACGCTCTTACTGGGAGCTGGAGTGTAGCAATGCAAGTGTGTATATATCAGTGTCATATAAGAGCATCAGGAGGAAGGGTTTGGGTAATGAGTGTCGATTTGGAAATAATGATCAGTCCTGGAGTTTGTTTTGCTCTGCTCAGAGTTTCTCATTCTGGCATAATAATATAAAGACTGATCTCCCTAAACCCTCCGTCAGCTCCTCTAGAATAGGAGTGTATGTGGATCACAGTGCAGGAACTCTGTCCTTCTACAGCGTCTCTGACACAACAATGAGCCTCATACACACACTCCACACCACATTCTCACACACACTCTATCCTGGATTCTTTGTTTATATAGCAAAAGTGAAGATCTGTGATCCGACAGTGTAGATGGTACAAATATTGTATATGTACATGTGTGTTACACTTTACAATAAGGCTTTATTAACTTGCATGAACTAAGAATGAACAATACTTGTACAGCATTTATTAATCATAGCTCAACAAAAATGTGATTTTAAAAGCCAAATTCTTGCTTGTTAACATTGGGTAATGCACAGAATTACTAACATGAACAACACGAATAAA
Source organism: Danio tinwini (assembly GCA_903798205.1). Lineage (NCBI taxonomy): Eukaryota > Metazoa > Chordata > Actinopteri > Cypriniformes > Danionidae > Danio > Danio tinwini. The sequence goes on from CAIGQZ010001210.1 coordinate 2,337,857, forward strand.
TACTGTAATGAATGTTGTTCATTATTTGTTCATGCTAGTAATTGCACTAACAATAACTAAAACAACCTTATTCCCAGAGATGGGTTGCAGCTGGAAGTGCATCGGCTGTGTAAAACATGTGCTGGATAAGTTGGCGGTTCATTCCGCTGTGGCGAACCCGGATTAATAAAGGAATTAAGCCAAAAACAAAATGAATGAATGAGTAAAACAACCTTATTGTAAAGTGTTACCCATGTGCAAAATATTCTTAATTAACTTTCATCAAATTCATAGTATTTAAAAAAATAATAATTGCAACTAAGGTCGCAAGTTCCGTCGTTACAAACATAATTCGTTGATTTGCCGTTTCCCAAACCCATCGTTCCAATGAACATTCGCAAACTGCGTCGCAAACTTGAGCCCTTGAAACGACACCTCTGGAGCTGTAGTTAGAAACATAGTTCCTGGCTGTGTTCTATTCCCACTTATCCCCCCTATGCCCTATTCATTTAGAACATTCTAACATTCAAAGTTGGAATTATTAAAAATAAAAAAGCATTAAAGTCATCTCTCTTAGGTGTAATTTGCTTTCAAAGTATTTTTACAGTTCAGTTTTAGCAATCTTCATGTTTACAATTGTGCTCCCTTCACAGTGCACTTTAAAAACATTGATATCATTTTAAACACAGCCTCATGACGAAAGCTGTAGGTGAGCTATTATTTAAAAGTGGAATTTATGTTACGTCTCCAAAGCTTGTGAAAATAAAAAACACAGCATACGTTAAAGCTTTTAATTTATAGTGGGTTATTTATTAAGTATCTGTACTGTATATGACATGGGCCTGCTGGTTAGAACTTTCTGCTGTGGTTTGCATGGGTAAAATTGTAAAAGTAGACTTTAAGAAAATGTAAAATAAATAAACAATATCCTACTTAATAATCATCATCATCATTAATATTATTATTAAAGTAAATATCTATAATAAATAGCCTCATTATTTATTTATTTATATGATTTATATGATATTAGAATAGTGTTAGCTTTTGTAAGTGATTTTATGTTTTAGAATAGAATATGTAATGTTCAACTTCTTAATAATATTAGTAAAGCAAACACAGGCTCTATATGTGCCATTTACATATATTTTAATTAATATGGAAAACGAGTGCATGTTTTTACCAAAACAATATAAATGAAGGGGTTGTTCTCTAAAGAAGTTACTCCACCCCGTTTAGAGCATCGTTATGGGCGTTTTACGTTATAACTAACGTGGTTCAAGTGATGGATCTGCGACAGAGAAACTAGGGGTTTTGGGAAACACTCGTCACTACATCATTCTTTTCCCAAATGATGCATCGCACTATGATAGTTCAGCCGCGAGTTACGTCGTTGTTTGAGAAACGCACCCCTGTTTGCTAATATCTGTATATATAAGACAAAAAAATAAAAATAGTTGTAAAACAATTGTACATGTTCTTCCCCTCACAGAATTAAAGGGTTCAATTCTTTATATTAATATTTATTGTCATCACTGAGTGTGTGAATACATTTATATAAACAGTTTTTCCTATGCATGTGTTCATGACCAGAATGATAGTAAAGCTATTTTTGTCTATTTAGTTGTTTATTTTTTTATGCATATAGAAATGTTTTGGTAAAAAATTTTTACTTTTCTTTAGTTTTTAGAGTTCTCTAAAACTGCATATTGTATTTTTGGTTTGATAAATAACTTTTACATTTCTATTTTTGAGTATTTTGGGTGGAAGTTTTTTAAATGTTTGATTATTCTGATGATTATTTTCCCTTGTTATGTTATAATTATGTACTCAACATGAAATACTCTTGGAATCTACAGTATGTGTAGCAGTAGAGAAATTTCATTAACATTAGCATCATTTTTTTAATAAATTACTGTATGAACTGATGCTGGTGTTATATTTGTATTATTCAATTCATCTTTATTTGTATAGCGCTTATACAATGTAGATTGTGTCAAAGCAGCTTCACATAGAAGATTATAGTGAATTGAAACAGTGTCAGTTCAGTTTTCAGATATAAGTTCAGTTCAGTTTAGCTCAGTGTATTGTGGTTAATAATCACTACTGAGAGTCCAAACACTGTAGAGCAAATCCATCGATGCGCAGCTCTACAAGTCCCGAACCATGCAAGCCAGTGGCGACAGCGGCGAGGAAAAAACTTCACCAATTGGCAAAAGTGAAGAATTAAAAAACCTTGAGAGAAACCAGGCTCAGTTGGGCACGACCATTTCTCCTATGGCCAAACGTCTTGTGCAGAGCTGCAGTGTAGGCGCTGGAAGCTGGACCTCAGTGAAGACTCGTCTGTCCCTGGAGCATCACAGGAATGCTCTCATGCTCTCACTCCACCATCATCCATTAACATACATTCTAATGATTATTTATCTTTTAACTATAATATGAGATGTGAAACTGATGATTTTAAAAATAGTGTCAGAATATGAGATGATGCTGTAATGCAAATGTTCTGATAATTTAACTCTTTTAATGAAATATAATTTGCATGTATAGCTGTGTGTTTTTTACTTTAAACATTTTTAAACAGATTTTAAAAGTGTTTTCTAATAGTATTTTTATAATATTTTTAATTAAAAAGCTGTTTTAATAAGTAAATATACTAATTAAGTACACTTGTACCTAATTAGTAAGATCAACTGTGAAAGTATACTAAATACCACTGATATTTAAATAGATTTGTAGTATAGAACAATAGTGTCCTACTTCAAAAATAAGTTATAAGTGTATTTCTTAAAAGTATTATTTGATTGCTATACAAATATTTCAAAGGTAGAACATATTTAAATAGTTATAATCAGGAATTATAACAAAGGGATCACGCCAGATCCGCATCCGGCACCTCTGAAATCTCATTTTACTGATCCCCCTCCTCCTCCGTCTGCTGTTCACTTTTGCTGTCTTCCAAGCCTCCCCAACCCTCCTCACTTTCGTCCGCACAAATCTCCCGTTCTTCACTTTCGTCCGCGACACCCCTCCGCCATCCAACACCCCGCCATCTCATCCTCGGGTAACATGCCGAATTTGTTACCCCGTTCTGTTCCGGGACCTCGCAATTCACAAATTAAGCACTGGTTATAAGTATAAATTGAACTGAATACAATTGTCACGATCACGAATGATCTAACCCTGATAGATCGCTGGAGAACATTCACTCTCACCCAGACTACAATCCTGTCACCAAAGGAACTACAAATCCTGGCATGCACCACACGCTCACATCTGTTCCGGTTCTTCATTGATCACACACACACACACAGCTGTTGCTGCTCAAAGACTGATCATATGGACCATATATACAGCACACAAACACACAGACTTTGCTGAGGCCCCGTTTACACCCCGTTTTAACGAAATCGATCCACGTCCACACTAACGTTTCAGCTAGCATTTCTGAACAGCTCTCCATCCACACTATGCTGCTGATAAATGTACATCATGTGATCACACACACACTCTGGCATGTGCATGCGCACGTCTGAGCTCCAAGCAGTCAGCGGGTGCTTTGAGCACAAAACCCCAGATGAGAGCAGCGCACGTCAGACAGTTCACCAAGGATCTACCAGTGAATCTAACTGTAGGAACAGCATTTTCACCCAGGAAAAGTTACTGTTATTCAGGTCTTTATATTATATCTCATGCGTTTAAGAAAGTGAAGATGGGGGGGGGTGATCAGTAAGTGAAAAGCGGGGGGTGGCGATCGGAAAATGAAGAGCGGAACTGAGGGAAATGTCCCGGTGCTCCCTATGGCCACTCCGCCCCTGATTGTAGCGTAATGTTTTCTGTGTTGTGTTGAAATCAATGACACATCATCCTACAAATCCTTGCCTTTGTATCACATCCTCGTCTATTCTGGATAACACAAAGAAACATACAGTATAAGAGGACTCGTGCAGCCTAACAGCGTGTAGCGATGTATTCACTTGCATGCTGATGAATCTTGTGCAGACTGAATTTATACAGCTAATGTGGAAACAAAATCTGTTGTTGTTGTGAGATTCTGAAGATGTCAACTCTTATTAACACAGAGATGGAAGCCCACCCTGATGACCATTAAAATTAAACGTTATTTCATTGGGACAACATAATTATGTTACGTTTCAGTGTTATTCATTCATTCATTTTCTTTTCGGCTTATGCCGAGTTCAGACTGCATGATTTTCAAAGTAGTCGTGTCACGGATGTTTTCACACTGCATGACTATCTGGGTTAGTGTTCTGTCGGCGCTGTGTTTACACTGTAGGATGGATCGGCGACAGGAGAGTTCACACTGTATGACTTTAAAATAGGAAGAATCACAGACAACTTTGTCCAAACTACGTCTCACAGCCAAACAAACGTGAGAAGTCACATGGAAACAACACGAGGTCACGTTATATATCTTTCATTATTAACTACATAATGTAAACAGAAGGCTTTAGCTGTAGAAACTTGTGCTGCTCACCTGGCTTTTGAAGAGAATTAACAATCTCTCCTCAACTTTTTTTACTTTTCGACCTGATTGTGATATTGATCAGATGACACGTCAAAACAGACTCAGTGCTCGTGCCAAAATAGTTTTTCCTCCATTTCTTGGGTCCAATTCAACTGAAAATGAGCACTTTTAGCTTCTCCTCCAGCCTCCCGCTGGCCTGCAGGTAACCACACTAGTGGACGCTGCTCTCTCTTTGGCTGTAGGTGATTGCGGATGTTATTTTCAATCAGAACACATTCACACGGCATGATTTGCATCGCCGACAGCTCCAGATATTTAGCATGCCAAATATCTCACAGGCATAAGCGACTCATCTGCGATTCTCTTATAACCTTGATAGTTCACACTGTGTGATTGTCACTCGCGTGCACAAGCACAGATTTGCCTGTGATTTCAGGCATTTGTCTGCGATTTCTCAAAACCTGTCGGAAAGTCAAAATCAGGGCTAAAATCATGCAGTCTGAACTCGGCATTAATCCCTTTATTAATCTGGGGTCGCCACAGCGGAATGAACCACCAACTTATCCAGCATATGTTTTTACACAGTGGATGCCCTTTCAGCTGCGACCGATCACTGGGAAACACCCACACACACTCATTCACACACATCCACCACGGACAATTTTAGCCTACTCAATTCACCTGTACCACATGTGTTTGGACTGTGGGGGGAAACGGAGCACCCGGAGAAAACCCACGCGAACGCAGGGAGAACATGCAAACTCCACACAGAAATGCCAACTGACCCAGCCGAGGCTTGAACCAGCGACCTTCTTGCTGTGAGGCGGTAGCACTCGTTTCAGTATTAGTGTTATTATATTATTGTTGACCTCCAGAATCAAGAGCGTCTGTGCTCCGAGTCTCACGCCTTTAAAAGCCACCGTGCATTCACTGGGTGTCAGGATTGGCATCTGAAATTACTTCTATGCCTACTAGGCCTATTTCACAAAATGGCGATCGAGACCAGAAGTAGGGAAAACTTTGTTCCAGTAGAAGCAAAGTGCAATGGCGGAGACGATTAACCAATGTTGCAGCGTACCTTTTTGTACTAATTCGAAAAAGAAACAGCAGCCGTATTTGTCGCTTCATAGTTTTCCCAGCGATTAAACTATTAAGAGGCTTTGGTTTTGGGTTATTCTGAGAGATGAGGGGTGGAATTTACTGTGAGGAAGGGCAGTACTTTTGTGTGAGCTATACACATCATGGAGGATGAAGTTTGCGTCCATCCACAGTCCGACCGTAAATTTCTTACACTTCCAGGTTTTCATGGAACAACTGGGGAGAGGTTAAATCACGCCAGACGAGGGTGGCAAAAAGTACGCTGCGTTATGAGCAGCAGGAGGAACCCGTTGAAATGGAGTGTGTTGATGTGATGCTGCCATGCAGGGCAACAACAGCCGCCCTCCTCCGGGTGAGTGCAGCACATTATTATGATAAATTAAAAGATACCACTGTCAACAATGATATCACAGTAATTAATTGTTAGTCAAACAGAAAGTAAATTACATTTTATTTTAGCTGTAAGAAATTGCATAGTTATGTTGTGGAGCATTAGTAATGTGTTGTATAAATGTTACTTATTTTAGTAATCTGCCGCTAAAATGCATGCCTTAAGTACATTTAAACCCACTTATAACATTTAATTATTGTCATCAGTTCCACTTTAAACTACCTGAACCACCCATTTCTGGCATTTTCTCAAAACACTCACTCATTCTTTTATGATTGAACTACCTGAATCATGTATTTTTGATTAAAGAGACAGTTCAGAATTGACAATATTTACTCAGGCCGTTTTTTTCACAAAGACATATCTGAAAGAATGTCAGTAATTCATCAATTATAGTAGTAAATTGTGTTCAATGTCTTTGTTTACTGTCATTCTTCAAAATACCCAATTATTCTTCTGTAGTGTTCAGACAAATAAATAAATTAATACAGGCTTGGAAAAACCTGAGGGTGACTGCGTTATGACAGAATTGCCAAACTGGGGTGAACAGCTCATTTAGGAAGAGAAAATTTGCAATGTTAGGGAATATTCACATACACTGATAGGGGACAGCAAAGATAATTACAGTTAAAAACAAACTTAATACAATAATTTAATTAAGAGTTTACAGTCATGTTGTAGCTTTTATAGTTGCACAAAACTGTAATGATAATCTAGCAAGCTTTTGAGAAATGTTCTCCAATAATACATTTTTAAGTTTAATATTATATACACTTTTTTTATTAGGTGCTCTTGATAGGGCAGTGGAGAAAATTAAAGAGCTGTTGGAACTGGTGGCAAGCCTTACCATCTCTCAAGCTCTGCTAGATAGATGGTGCGTGTCTGATGAAGACTTAAAGTACTTCACGACCACCAGCACCTCCAACACCTCCTTTTGCTCACCAGCTAGTAACATCAGCCACCAGGACCTCCAACATCTCCTCCTGCTCACCAACCAGTAACATCGATCACCAGCACCACCAACACCACCCACTGCTCAACCAGCCAGTAACATCGATCACCAGCACCTCCAACACCACCCATTGCTCAACCAGCCATTAACATCAGTCACCAGCACCTCCAACACCACCTCCTGCTCAACCAGCCAGTAACATCGGTCACCAACACCTCCAACACCACCTCCTGATCACCAGCCAGTAACATCGGTCACCA
>CAIGQZ010001210.1:2360022-2376063 GCA_903798205.1 Danio tinwini
TCGCCAGCCTCAGGCCGCCCCGGCACTCTGGCAGACGAACGGGTTTCACGCCCACTCGGGTTAACTCCCGAACACTCGCCCTACCTCTCAGCGGCGAGGGCAACTGGACGACGTGTCCCTCCTTCTCCCGGGTTTTCGGCACCACTGTAATAAAGTTTACGGCCACCTGGCCGCCGGGAAGAAGGAGGCAGAGAACCGACAACGTTTTAAAGAAATATTTATTAAAAAAAGGGACGGCAGCTCCTCACAGAGACTGCTGCCTAAACCAAATCAAACAGACGGCAGCTCCTCACGGAGACTGCCGTCAAGCTGAAAGCAAAAGTAAAACAATATGTCCGGGCCCGGTCCTCTCTCTCTATCCTCTGCCATCGTTCCTATTCTTATAGTCCAGAGCTCCTTCCGTGGTATTGGAGGCAGGTGCGCGCCACAGGTGTATCTCATCTGTTTCGCTCCCATGGCTCTCGGCCACGCCCCCTCGCCACAGTGACATTGTCGTATTTTAATGTATGACCTATGTACTGTTGTTTAGTCATGACTTAAGGAGAAAACTATAAGTTAATGTACTTCTGCCCCTCTTTATCTGGTTTTGGGGTATTTCAGTCATTTTTAACAATACTCTTCTCTGGGTATAATAAGGAAAAGTTACTGTTGATGAGAGAGAATGGCTTTTACCCTGCTGTTCCTGCACATTGATGTGTCACCTTAAAGGTCTCGTGAAGTTCTCTGAAATGTGCATTTTTTATTTGATGTTTGACGTAATCTTAAAGCTGTGGTCACGCTACACTTTTCTCCCTATACTGTAGACTTCCATTCATAAGCACGCGAATGCAGGAAACGCAAGTTTGTGCAGCAAGTGTCGCAGTTCACTGCATTGCAAAGTTCAAGCTTGGTGAACTCTGACCTAAGGATTCGAATCACTTGACTGTGTGAGACCAATCGAAGATCAAAACATGACCTCTCTGAACAGAAATTTAAAACATGGAGCAATCGCTTGCTTTTTTAAATGTCTAATCATCTTGTTTAATCCCGCCCCTTTTAGCAGTGCCGTACAACAGAATTTCACATGCACAAACTCTAGTGTGACCGCAGCTTAACTTAAAAATGAAGAGAGGGTGGGACACAGAGTAGCTTCTCTCCTTAAAAACCAGCCAATAGTGTTTAGTTTTTCTCACAGCTCTGCCAGTGAGAGTGGTTGAGCTCAAGCACATTAAATAAAAAGCAAATGAGAAAGGGGAGGGGCATGTCAGACACTAGAGAGCATTTGATTGGTCAGAAGATTTGATGAGAAACTGAAGTATGAGGTGACGTGAAAAAAAGAATTATTGATTCATTTAGGCGGAAGTGACAAACTGCAAGCCTTACATCTTTATATACGTCTTATATTTTCTAAAAGCAAATTTAGACATTGTTTTGAACCACGTTAAATTACTGATGTCATTAAACACTAACATGCTGAACTGACATTAAAAATACGTCATTTTAATTTCATAGGACCATTAAACGGCAACAAATGCAGTTTCTCCATCTTTTCTATACAGCAGTTCATATTGTTACAGCTACATTTCTCTATGCAGTATGCTTGTATGCTTCATTCTACTGTCTGTATATTCAAACATTCATTCATTCATTCATTTTCTTTTCGGCTTAGTCCCTTTATTAATCTGGGGTCGCCACAGCGGAATGAACCACCAACTTATCCAGCACATTTTTACAGAGCGGATGCCCTTCCTGCTGCAACCCATCACTGGAAAACATCCATTCACACTCATTCACACACATACACTACGGGCAATTTAGCCTACCCAATTCCCCTATAGCGCATGTCTTTGGACTTGTGGTGGAAACCGGAGCACCCGGAGAAAACCCACTCGAACATGGGGAGAACATGCAAACTTTACACAGAAGTGCCAACTGACCCAACCGCGGCTCAAACCAGCGACCTTCTTGCTGTGACATCAGCATTATCTACTGCGCCACCGCGTCACCCATATTTAAACATGTAGCTTAATAAAAACCTTGCGTGCTTCAATGTTGCCAACTATTTCCAATGAAAAGTAGCTAAAGCCTGCCCGAAAAGTAGCTACATGTTGCCAGATGACGTCACGCAATGATTTGCATATCGGTGACGTCATCACGAAGTATTTGACAAGCGTAAGCCCATCATGATTCTACTCTCTGAGGCGCCGTGTATTATATTATATTGAAACTTTACACAATAAATAGGTTTTTATTAACAAATTACTTTGCGTGATGACGTCATTGCTCAAAACAACATCTTTATGTAGTATACAAAATAAAGTTTTCTCAAATTGACTGGCCATCTCAGCAAAAACATTAGTTGAAGTATGTTCATTTAGATTTGTATGAAAAATAGAGTTGACTATTTGTAAAAGTAACACAAACACTGTTTGATGAGATGTTTTATTGTTAAATATAACACTGATAATGAACAGTTTCATTCTTTTAAACAGTCACAGCTTGTGTACTTACTCTTTTTAACTCGTGAAATTAAGACATTTGTGAAAGTGACAACAATTATAGCACTATTGGATTTTACTGCTACCTAAATTACCAACAATTATACATGTTAACAAATATCAGTAAATTAACAGTTATGAAATCGATCTGAGCTAGCAATTTAGTCTACTGAGTGAAGCCCGCAGCCATTGCTCTTTTGAGTGACTTTTGAAAAATTGCTAAAAGTAGCCAAATGAATGTTTAAAATGGCTAAATTTGTTGCTACGTGCTTTTAGAAAAAAGTTGCTAGGTTAGTATGAAAAGTTGCTAAATCTAACAAAATTGCTCAGTTGGCAACACTGGCCTGCTTTAAGGTTATTATCAGTGAGAATAATAACTTTAATAATATAAGTTATAACAGAGTCTGATTAATAATTGATTTATACACACCATCCTTTAACTGCTTCTGCTCTGATTATTGGTTCAGGAAAGCTTTGAGCCTTACAATGACAAAGTTCGCAAAATTCACAATGAACAACTTTTAAAACTGTTCTGAGGTGTGTCTGTGTATTGAAAGTTTGTCAGCTGATCAATCGGTATGTTGTTAAACAACAATCTACTGAACCCACAGTAATTCTCTCCCACACCGTCTTGTTTGCTTTCCTGAGAAACTTAAAACATTCACTGACATGGAAAAAATATCTATATAAAGGTCTACTGTTTAAGAAAAAACTATAAAAACAGCTTCAATGAAGTCAAGAAACTAATTTATGAAGAAATATTCATAAATATTGGTGTAAATTCAGTGTAATTTGCAGATAAAGCAGATCTTCTTAAATATTCTGCAGATTTAGAATGCATTGTAAACATCAGACAAACACGTATGCTATCATTTATTCAATTTATTTATAGATAGGGAGCGTGTGCACACATATTCATAAATTACTATACAAGTTATGTGTCCTGGAATACAGTGGAATATCCTAAATGCTAAGTTTGGCTTTATTATATTTTTCAAAATGCAAAAAAACATATATAGACCATATGCCTAACAATAAATATTCAACTAATGCTGGTGGCGCTTATGCATAGAGCCACAGTGCTTTTCCAGATGCTTTGTTTGCTATGATTTGGAATCTACGGTAAAAAAAACCCAAAAGCCATAACAATATTTCAGATTGTAGAACATTCCAGCTTATCAGACAGGCAGGAGACTCATAGCAGAATACTGGTGTAGTTCTACTTAAATGTAAACTGATTCAGTTCAGTTTAATATGAATGTCATTGTTAAAGGATGGTCCACTGAAAAGCAGCTCCACCAAAGCATGCATACAGTATATTGTCAGGCATACAGTATGTTTTGCAAAGAAAATCTATGTAAATGTTTTCACATTTGATCATTTCCTTCTAATTATTTTGGTGGACAATATCATGAAAGCTATACAGGTAGAATATAGTATGTATGACACTTTCCATGTCCTGCTGAACAGCATGTACACTCAGTGAAGAATAATAACAATAGAAAGAATTGAGTTTTTTAGTTCAGTGAGGTGAAGAAAATGCATCTTACAAGTAATATTTAATTATTCATTAATAAAAAAAAACTAAACCAAAAATTGTCAAATTTATAGTTAACAAACACTAATAATCTGATACTAATTTATAAAACAACTATTGGCCAATTATCAGGCTCTTAGTTTTTTTTATCACGTTTAACTTTCATACTAAAGTATATCAGTGTTTTACATTGTTGACACACATGTATGAAGGGTAATTTGCTGGTATATTGATGCTTTGTTATATTACAGTTTTTCTCAGTGTCTTTGGTGCATTTCTCACAACACTATTTAGATTTGCACAACAGTTCAGGCATTTCTCAACACAATTATTCATTTGTGCTCATCACAGTAGCAGTTTCTTATTCCTTCCAGCAAATTGCAAATGCTTTTGGACATGCATCAGTTGCTTTCATACAACTCTCTGCTGTTTATAACATTATCATCTGCTTATGTCAGTCAAAATGAACTAAACTTGTGAATGCTGAATAGTCATTCCATATTAAACTAACAGTCCTCATTTCATTACTGGAGTCATTACACACACAAATGTTGAACTATTGGTCAAAATCTGTCAAGCTCATTTTATATAAATATTTTAAATCTTTTATTTCCTGAAAATGTCTTCTAAATTGAACAGTTTGATGAATGATTTACAGAGCTGTGTATGTTGTAGGTTCAGTTCCAATATGTCCTGCAGTATTGTTTACAGTTGTGCACAGCTCTACCCAAAGGGAGTTTATGTTTGTTGTAAAGTGTGTTTATTCTTCTGCACAATGCTGTGAATAAATTAGAATTGTAAAGAGCAAATGCAGTAAACATGTGAAACACACATATTCAGTGTGTTGTACTCAGATACCTCACTAAATACAGTAATGTCTAACTTTAGTTGTCAAATGGCTGTGCTAATAGTATATAGTGCTGTCTTGAGCATTTTCAGGACGTGTCACCAAAGTCTGAAATGTACAGAGTAAAGTGTCATAATGAAAACATGACAAAGCCATTTGACTATCTTGTTCATAAACAATGGTGGCAAGACTTTTCATCTTGATGTCACTTTCATTGATATCAATACTTGCTTTTGAGGAATGAGCTCTCCATTTTGAGCAAGTGGATTATGGATCTGATCAACTGGTCTCTAAACGCGATTGACACCATCTTCTCAACGAGAAGTTTGAGCTCGGGAGAGCCCACTTGTCCTGCTGGGATGTTTGCAGCTGGATACGTGATGGACAGGTGGGAGAAGTGGCGTGTCGTGTGCCTGGCTGCTCTGTCCCTGGAGGATATTGAAGATATCTACCTATTCGAAACTTTGATAACAGGGTTTCTGCTGATGGGCTTATGCGGGGCCCTGGGGTATCGACGATTGATGAAAGCGGTCAGTGCTGCTCAAAACCCCACCAAGCTGGCCGGCTTGATTGAAACTATAATGGGCAGATATGCTGCTAATCAGACTGCTGTATTAGACCGCAAATTGGAAAACATCGGGGTGAAATTAGCGGCTTTGCAACAAGATTTGGCCAGGACTGGAGACCAGCGACGGACATTAAATATCTGTAAAATTGGCAGATATTGACCTAAATTTGAAATTATTTCTTCTCTTTCGGCTCCCAGTGTTTTTCCAGCCAGACGGCCTCGGCTGGAGAAAAACAACTTCTCCCGGATAGCAAGATAAGGAGACGCTCTGAAATTCCTGCTCCCTGTCAAGGACACCTGTTGGACTCTACAGACTTACACACACACACATACACAGCTACAGATAAGACCTTCATTACCGAGCCTTTATCCAACGCCTTTGTGTGCTTTCACCCACTGGAGGGGGTAGGCGGGTTTGTGACCAGCGCTTCTTACAGCTGCAGGACAGATGGCTGCCTTGCCGGACTATATCCACATCCCCTGTTCCAATTCCCTGTTGCGATGTTTTGTCTTGTCTATGTGCTTGATTGCCAAGGCTTTTTTAATTCCATGGTCTCACTCTGCCCTAATTTAAGAGCAGGGTGAGAGGGAGTTTTTTTTGCCTATCTTTCCTTACGTATCTTGCTTCCTTTTTTTCTAAATGCTACCTCCCGTTGACCTGTCTCTCCCTGAAATGTGATGTTTGTGTATGGTCTGGGGGGTCCAATTTCACTATATGTCAGTGTATGTGAATACATGGAGGTATATGTGACAAATAAAGGCTTGATTGATTGTGACACGCTTTTGCAGGTTATCCACTAGGTTTTGCAGTTTGTATTAATTGTTTTGAGAAATGCCTGAACTGTTGTGCAAATGTAAATAGTGTTGTGAGAAATGCACCAAAGACACTGAGAAAAACTGTAACAAAGATGTATAAGATTGAAAATGGTATCATTCTAATTATTATTAATATTATTACTATTTTTAACTCTATTTATATAAATTGTATTTTGTTTTAGCAAGTACTTCACTGTTTTACACAGATGATTATGTAGCAGACATTCATTTGTTAGATTGGCCCTTTTCAATCTGGTGCTGATCTGCTGATGATTTGAATATGCAACAAATATCAGCCAAACCATCAACGCATCTCTACAAACCACACTTATGAATACAAATAATTAATGAAATGAAAACTATTTTTCAAAGTAGTGGTTTTAATGTTTAGAGTAAACATCACAAAAATTGCATCAAACGCATGACTGATATTTGGAGAATATTCCCAAATTATTGTACGTGGAGTATCTGTATCATCTACACTGTCAGATCACAGAGCTTCACTCTTGAAGTGTTAGAAACCCAGAATCCAGGATAGAGTGTGTGTGTGAATGTGGTGTGGAGTGTGTGTATGAGGCTCATTGTTGTGTCAGAGACGCTGTAGAAGGACAGAGTTCCTGCACTGTGATCCACATACACTCCTATTCTAGAGGAGCTGTCGGCAGATTCAGAGAGTTCAGTCTTTATGTAATTGTGACAGAATGATAAGCTGTAATCAGAGCACTCTAAACTCCAGGACTGATCATTGCATCCAAACATACATTCAAAACCTTGTCCCTTCCTCCTGATGCTCTTATATGACACTGATATAAACACACCATCATCTCCGCTCCACTCCAGCTCCCAGTAAGAGCGTCCACACACACTCTCTCTACACAACACCTGAGGGCGGTAAGTAAATCTGTCTGGATGATCAGGATACCGCTGGACTGATCCTTTATTTTCAGCCACTGTGTTTCCTTCAGACAGAACCAGACTTTTATTTACTGTGTTTGGATCCAAAGTGAACTTTTGGAAATCTGGTAAAGAAATGCAGTAAAATAAAGTGATTACATGACATTTATCCATCCAGGAAATGTATTACATTGATTTTTGTACAGTACAAAATTAAAAATAAAATAAATGATTAAATAGTAGTAGAATTGACAGAAGTCTACCAGAGCTCCAGACAGCGACTAAATGGAAGTTTTGTAACCTTTTTATGACTATGTATACGGTATGTAGAGGTGTAGAGGCTTAATAAAAGAAGGTTTGGGTACCCCTGATATATACACTCACTGGTCACTTTATTAGGTACACCTGTTCAACTGCTCGGTCACGCAAATTTCTAATCAGCCAATCACACTGCAGCGACTCAATGCATTTAGTCATGTAGACATGGTCAAGACGATCTGCTGCAGTTCAAAGCGAGCATCAGAATGGGAAAGAAAGGGGATTCAAGTGACTTTGAATGTGACATGTTTGTTGGTGCCAGGTGGGCTGGTCTGAGTATTTCAGAAACCGCTGATCTACTGGAATTTTCACCCACAATCATCTCTAGGGTTTACAGAGAATGGTCAGAAAAAGAGGAAACATCCAGTGAGCGGCAGTTCTGTGGGCGCAAATGCCTTGTTGATGCCAGAGGTCAGAGGAGAATGGCCAGACTGGTTCCAGTTGATAGAAAGGCAACAGTAACTCAAATAAGCACTCTTTACAACCAAGGTCTGCAGAAGAGCATCTCTGAACACACAACACGTCCAACCTTGAGGCGGATGGGCTACAGCAGCAGAAGACCACACCGGGTGCAGCTCCTGTCAGCTAAGAACAGGAAACTGAGTCTACAATTCACACAGGCTCACCAAAACTGGACAATGGAAGATTGGAGAAACGTTGCCTGGTCTGAGTCTTCATTTCTGCTGCCACATTCGGATGGTCGGGTCAGAATTTGGCATCAACATGAAAGCGGGGATCAACAGTTCAGGCTGGTAGGGTGGTGTAATGGTGTGGGGGATATTTTCTTGGCACACTTTGGGTTCATTAGTACCAATTGAGCATCGTCTCAACGCCACAGCCTACCTGAGTATTGTTGCTGACCATGTCCATCTCTTTATGACCACAGTGTCTCCATCTTCTGATGGCTACTTCCTGCAGGATAACGCACCATGTCATAAAGCGTGAATCATCTCAGACTGTTTTCTTGAACATGACAATGAGTTCACTGTACTCAAATGGCCTCCACAGTCACCAGAGCTCAATCCAATAGAGCCTCTTTGGTATGTGGTGGAACGGGAGATTGGCATCATGGATGTGCAGCCGACAAATCTGCAGTGATGCTATCATGTCAATATGGAGCAAAATCTCTGAGGAATATTTCCAGTACCTTGTTGAATCTATGCTATGAAGGATTAAAGCAGTTCTAAATAAAGTGATCAGTGAGTGTACAGTATATGGGTCAAATTTAAAAAGTAATCCAAGTGTTTTACAGTATATTAAAATGTCTTATTCACCTTAAATAAGAAATAATTATTTTTTAAATAATTATAAAATTGTCATTGAGTGTAACAGTACTTATATATGTCCAAAATCATTAGATGACACATTAGGATTATAATTTTTATCACATTATATAAAATATTTTTAAAAATCACTTGCTTCAATTTAATTTGATTCAGACATCAAACATATACAAATGCATAGTCAAGCTCCTTATTGCTGTACTGTATATACAGTAGTGATGCAAGACTAATAAATGCAGCTTAACATGATAAAATGACCTTTTCTATGTTTTTGTCATATTAGTAGTGACTGAGACACGATCAGCTTCAGGGAAAGTGAATGCAGGACAGAAATTATACAAATGCTGTTGATGAGATGCATAAACTCTCGAATGATTTATCGCTTTTAAACTTTTGATTACATATAAAATGTTTTACAGAAGAGGGACAGGGTTTTGAAAGAGAATATTATAAAAGTTGCAATAATTAATATACTTTTAAAAAGTATGAATGATTAAACTTGTTTAGTTTCCTGTATATTTAATACAATCACTTCAGCACAGCTCATTCTGATTGTTTATATATAATATGACAAAAGATAATCTTTTCTGCACAGTATGATCAGAGTCACTTACACTGGAGGAACTGCTCACGAGTCTTTGGTTCAGGAGTGGTAATGATAGTAATGATTCTCACTGTGGAGACAAACAGATGATTTATAGTAAATATCATCAAATAATTCAAATGCATTTACTGTAAGAATCATATGAAACATGTCAGGAAAAGTAAATCTGACCTCTGCTAGATATGGTCTTCATCTCCTCAGTGCAGACCTGCTGCAGTTTGTCTCTCAGATGAGACACAGATTCAGTAACTTTATTAAAAGCGAGCTGCGAGCTAATAATGAAGCTGGATGAGTCTGTAGATCCAGGAGGGAGAGAGAGAGACTGGAAACTCTACACAGACACAACAGAAACAGCAGCTGAAGACACACAAACACAATCTCTGCTCCACATGCTCTTCCACTGTCCTGTGTGTCACCTGGAGGAAATGGATGTGATCTTCTGTGTGTGAAAGCTGCTCCAGCTCAGTGTTTCTCCTCCTCAGATCATTGATCTCCTGCTCCAGTCGCTCCAGTCGTTCTTCAGCTCCACTCACTGCAGTCTTTTCTCCATCTCTGATCATCTGCGTGAGCTCCGAGCGGCTTCTCTCAATCCAGCAGATGAGCTGAGTGAAGATCCTCTCGGTGTGGTCCACTGCGGCCTGTGCAGAGCACTGTCAGACACACACACACACACACACACACACACACACACACACACACACACAGAAGCATTGGAGTCTGAAAGGCCTCTTCAGCTGCTGTTCTTCTGCTCAAACTCACCTTGTGAGTCTCCACAGCCTCTCTCAGCTCCTCCAGCTCCTTCTGTCTCTCCTGGAGTCTCTGCTGGAAACTGCTCTGAGTTTCCTCCAGACAACTCTGCAGGATTCACAATTGACGTTAATGTTAGGCTAGATTTAGGTCACCAGCATCTAAGGACAATGTTATTTTGATATTTGGTTGTTAGAAAGTGACCAAAATCCAAAGTGGAGCCAACATCTTAAACCAACGTCATATTGACATCAAATACTGACATTTATTTGTCAGGTATAGCAACCAAAATCCAACGTCTGATTGACTTCATAGTGGTAATGTCCACACAACATCAAGCTGTAACATCATTTAAGGTTGAATTTTGTTGTTTTTGCATTGGAAAGTAACCAAAATGCAATGTCTGTCTGACGTTGGACATTGATGTCAGGTCTGACGTCAACCCGATTTTCATTTCCAAACAAAATGCAACGTCCAACAACGTTAGGGTACATTGTCAATCTGACGTCATTTTGGTGTTCTGTGCCTGCTGGGAAATTACTCTAGAAATATTATTTTATGTTGAATTCACATTGGAGAGGTAATTAAATAAGTAATTGAACAGGAATAAGAATAAGAATTGAGTAACCTCCTCCAAAAAAGTCGTAATTAGAATTGGGAACCTCAGGATTTTCTATAAGGCCTGGGTTTCTGAGTGCTACCAAGCTGTCCAATTACAGATGTTGTGCTGCGTGTTGTTGTGTTGTGTATTTTTTTTATTTATTTTTTTTAGTGCACATCAAGCATATTTTACGGTGGCCGAGAGAGCTTAACGCGCTGAAATTTAAGAAAGCACATGCAATTACAAAAAACACCAGCAAATAAGAAACAATCTTCATCAATTTGTCTACTGCAAATTCTCACAACACAAACAGTTGAAGAAACGAACTGCAATTGGTCACAACACTTGCAAATATCCATGTAACACAATGGAAATGTTTCAAGGGGACCCAAAAACATGACGGACCCTGCTGAGATATAGATGGCTGTTTCTCAATTCCAAGAAGCAAAGAACAGACTTGCGTTCTTGTGGAGACCGGTCTTGCCAGGTCACCTCGGAAGAACAAATTCGGAAGACCGCGAGAACAAAGACCGCATCCTGTGAGAAATGAGATTCTTCTGATGGTCACGTGACTTTTACACATTTTTAATGGAAAATTACTTAAACATTACAGCATTCATACAACGATTTATTGTTTTTCCCCTTTTCACAATATATACTATGCATAAAGACCTTACAAATATAAGTTGCACAATTGAAATAAAACAGATTTTAATAAGAATTTCAGCAAAAAAAACACCCTTAATGTGTTTATGCCTTTATTAAGATGTCCATGGTGATGTTTATATTCACAGTTTCATTTAGGGAAAGTCCTGAGATAAATAAGTTATATCTCTGAACTTTAATAATAAATCCATACAAAATGCTGTGCTTCCCACTTCCAGTCGCATTGACTTCTGGCTCTTTTCGAGCGAGTTCGCAGCTCAAGTCTGCATCCATGCATCCTCAATATCAAGAACACATCTGGGAAGTTTCATGTGTCCTCTGTTCTTGCGGTCTTGAGTATTGGAACTGAACTTTGGCAGTTGATGATGACATTACACGAGAACTTAAGGACGAAAGATCGATGAAGAACGCATATTGAGAAACAGCCGATGTGTTATTATGCCGTTGTATGCCATTTGGAAAACAATAGGATCACTCAGGGTCCTATAGGCGGACCCAATTGTCAGGGGGGACTTGATTTCTCATGACGACGACATAATAACACATCCGTATCTCAGCAGGGTCCGTCATGTTTTTGGGTCCCCTTGAAACATTTGCGTTGTGTTATGTGGATATTTGCAAGTGTTGTGACCAAGTGCAGCTCGTTTCCTCAATTGTTTGTGTTGTGACTAAAATGCAGCACGTTTCTTTAATTGGTTGTGTTGTGAGAATTTGCAATAGGTTTGCTGTCAAATTGATGAAGATCGTTTCTAAAGGTGCTTTCACATCTGTAGTTCGCTTTATTTGGTCTGGACCAAGAGCAATAAATGATACATTGTAGCATTTTCTGCAGTCTTTGGGCCGTTTTCACACCACACTGATCACTTTGGTCTGAACCAGTTGAAAAGAACCAAAATGGAGTCATGTGACAAAACCCACATCATTCATTGGCCAGTTGTTGATGAACATATTTCCTGAACTGCTTATCGATTGGTTAGAATTCACGTGCGGGAAAATGCCACTGGAACTCCCACAAGTAAACAAACCTGCAGACACAAAATGTTGCTTTTCACT
This sequence comes from Danio tinwini, assembly GCA_903798205.1. Lineage (NCBI taxonomy): Eukaryota > Metazoa > Chordata > Actinopteri > Cypriniformes > Danionidae > Danio > Danio tinwini. The sequence continues at coordinate 2,372,434 of CAIGQZ010001210.1, forward strand.
ATGGAGGGACGACTGCGCTGGCTGATTGTATCCCTGCTCATAGTATGTTATATAGTTTCTATTTTTTAGACAAACTATACATTGAGAATGAAGCGTGGCTGTGGCTGAAAAACAATGTTTAAGAGCGGCATTGCAAAGGGCGAAGGTGCATGATGTGATGGAGGCGTGAAATAATTTAGCTAAACTGCAACATGGTCAACTTTCTGAAGTATTACCAACGATCCATCAGGTAATGTTTTCCCCCTCTCTCTCTGTTGGTAAAGCGCTGTCAACAAATACTTTTCTTCCACATTCCATAATGCACAGCACATCAGCCTACGGCAGCTGGAGTAGCCCAAAAAGGCGCAGGACTTTTTGTGGTTGGGTCTGTTTTAGTTCGGACCATGTTCTCACCACAAACGATCCGCTCCAGGGTTCATTTAAAAGCGTATCGAGACCACCCTCTGCAAGGATGTCTCGGTACGCTTTTTTGGTCCGCTTTTGGTGCGCACTTGAGTACGATTGCTACATTCACACCTGAATGGCAAACAAGGCAGGTGTGAAAGCACCCTTAATTTGCCGGGGTTTTTTGTAATTGCATGTGCTTTCTTAAATTGCAGCCCGTTAGGCTCTCTCCGCCACGTAATATTTGCCTATGCTAGAATATACACTCTATGCAGAAGTAGCCTGTATTTGCCTTAAAGCACATTCAGTTCCACAGAATGCTGACTTTGTCAAAGAGTAGTTAGTTCAGAAATGATTTAGTTCAAGTTAATAGTCATAGTTGTTAGTGATAAAATTGGGCTTAATTTAAATATCGAGGAGACCGAGCCATTGGTGTTTCTGTAGCGGAGGCCAGCTAGTAAGTGCTGTGCTGGTAAACCTCACTCCTCTGACCTCTAATGGCTCGTTTCCACTGAGTGGTACAGTACGGTTTGGTTCGGGTCGGTACGGGTCACCTTTATCAGACTTGTGTTTCCATTTCAAAGGGTACCCTTTTGGTGGGTGTGGTGTACTACAGAGAGTTTCAGTCGACGTCATTCTCGCTCGAATAAATGTCTACAGTAAAGCTGTACAGGTCGTTCACATTATATGAGAAGCTCTTCTAACAAAATAGATGCTTTAAACATATTAATACTTGTTTATAAATGTTTATTACTAACATTTCTATGAACATGATTTGATTATAACTGCAGATCAATGACAGTGTGACAGTGTTACAGCCTAACGTCTGCAATTATATAAAATAAATAAATAAATGAACATATATGAACACATACAGACCCTCACAGTCTCTGATATGTTACCACTTACAGATAAACTACACACAGCAGACATTAAGTCCTTATTTGAGTTCAAAAACAACACGCAACATATACAGTAGCCCACAGTCAGAGCTAACCTCTCATCTGTGTCTGTAATCTTCAGCAGCACATGTAGCCTCTGTTAGAGAGTAACTCCGTCATTCCCAGTTCATAATAGTCCAAAAGGTGATGATAAACATGGCAGTCTGTTCATGATTCAGGTTGCTGAAACTATTTGCTCCTGTCAGGAATCCTTGTAATCCTGTCCGGCTTCTCCTTTTTTTCTGCGCTTCACTCTCGCGTTTGTCCTTTTCTTTCTGAATGGATCAGATGTCGAAGACGCTTCATTAACCACACTCACGTTATTATCATCAGCTCAAGAAGTTCGTTATATTAAATCTAGACGTGAACGCGAGCTCCCTGGAGAAAGCGAAAACCGCTCACACTTTTAGAGGGCCTCATAAAACAACTACAGGACACGGCAGATTTTTTTGGCTTTGTGGTTGTTCATCAAGACAACGACAAGGTTTTTTTTGAGCCCGGGTCATCCATGGATCGTTGTTATATGCATATAGTTGTCTCGGCTGTGTATTTAAAAACATGGCGGCTCCATTGTTTTGATTCTGGCTAGCTCCACGAGATCGTGAAGTATCTCTGTAAACCAATCAGCGTTCAGCTGCGCGTGTAGCTCCACCTTTGGGTACCCTTTCTCGTCTGTGGTACCCTTTCGAAAGGGTGCCGAAAAAGTGGTACATTACGGATCGGTTTGGTACGCTTTTGACCGTTACCACTCAGTGGAAACGGGCCTTAAAGGTGCTCTAGCGATGGTCTATAGCAGTGGTGTAGTCCTAAAAAAAAAGGTGGTGTACTATTACACCCGACCCAAATTTTAAATAAAAGTAGGCAAAGAAACAATGAAAGTCAATGCTTCTTTGATATATATATATATATAATATATATATAATTATTTTTTTTACATCAGTTACCTGTAACCATTAACTTCCACAAAAGGAAAAACAAATACTATGTCAATGTAAGTCAATGGTTACAGGTTTCCAGCTTTCTTCAAAATATCTTCTTTTGTGTTCAACAGAAGGAAAAAATAACAAACCGGTTTGGAACAAGTAAAGGTTTAGTAAATGATGACAACTTTCATTTTTTGCGTAAACTATCCATTTAAAAAAAAAAAACTATTCAAACAAATTAGTTTGTTTTAAAGGGAGATGCTAATACTCTAATCCTATTTAATGATTCATGTTTAGCTAATAGTGCTCCCCCCAGCAGACTCTGACATTGGCTGTATTTATACAGTATGTAGCTTATTTAATCATTTTAATATAAAAAAATGGAGTCAATCAAGATAGTTACAACAATTTAGTTGACATGGAAAGACAGCTTTTTATCTTACTTTCTTTACTGGCTTATTAACAGCAAGGACTATACCACTGGTCTATAGCCTGCTTGTTAGAGCAACCGACTCCCATGTGGAAGGTAGCCATTTCAATTCCAGCTCAGATCAGGTTGGGTGGTGAAGAACCGGCGGGGTTTACACATCAAACTCTGCAGCAGTTGCTATCTGAAGGTCTTTTACACCGCATGAGTTTACATTCAAACTCATAACACACCTTTTCTCTTTGGCTTTTAATTGTAGTTGATTGTTCCTTGTCAGGTCTCATTATGTGGTGTAATTTATTGGGGCTTTGATCATAATCTTTTTCTTTGTTTAATAGTGAAGCACCTTTCAGAGTTAAATCTTGTTCAATTTAATGCACCTTTCCTGTGTATTAGCTCACTAAAAGTCTGCACATTTCAACTGTTCTATGGTGTTTTTGTCTATTTAAAGACAATTGGTATGTTGTTAAACTACAATCCTCAAAAAACAATGTAAGTGTAAACATACCTGGCCTTGTTTAACCGTAAATAACAAGAACAGTTGAAAACATTGATTAATTTCCTTTATCAGTCACAGTCTGACTAGTTTAATTTCATTCACGTATCTGTGCTTTTCAGACTTGTTTATCTGAAGTGTGCCTGCCATTTTATTCAGTTTGAAGGTAAACTTAAAGGGGCAGTTCATCTTCATTTCCACATCCTTCACTTGTTCTAAACCTGTTTGAGTTTCTCATAAAGTTTATAACCTCTTGAGGATGAGTAAAATGTCTTTTCTGATTTAATATGGCTGTTTGTGACCCCTGATGTATATGAAGAGACATTATTAATCGAGTTCATACCTGTATTTCAGTCCACTCTGCTGCGGCTGAAACAGTGTCATGGTTTTTGTGTTGATCCACCATACACAGATAACATATACAGCAGTGATCAGTGCGGCAGAAGATCTCCAGGGGTT
>CAIGQZ010001210.1:2378446-2391066 GCA_903798205.1 Danio tinwini
CAGTGCAAATACAACAACAGTGCAAAATACAGACAGTGCAAAATACAACAACATACTCACAAAAAAGAAACAAAACAGTGTAAATTTGGCAATGTGACAGTGATGCGTACGATGGATAGGTGTACACATAGTTGTAGGCAGTATTGTTTAAGTATGGATTGGTTAAAGTGCAGTGCATGCTACATCTTTATGGTGTGGGGTATGGGAGAGTTTGTGTGGGGTGTGTTAAGTGTTCATCAGCCTGATAGTCTGAGGGAAGAAACTTTCCTTCAGTCGACTGGTGCGTGACCGAATGCTGCGGAACCGTCTGCCTGAGGGTGGCAGAGAGAAAAGTCTATGGCTTGGGTGGCTGCAGTCGCTGATGATTCTCTTGGCTTTCCTCATGCACCTCCTGGTGTAGATGTCCTGGAGGGAGGGAAGCTCACCTCCTACTACACGTCCAGCAGTTCGCACAATCCTATGTAGACCTTTGCGATTGCTGCTGGTGCTGTTCCCGTACCAGGTGGTGATGCAGCCAGTGAGGATGCTCTCCACAGTGCAGGTGTAGAACGAGCGGAGGATGTGGGGGCTCATTCCAAACCTCCTGAGGCGCCTGAGGAAGAAGAGGCGTTGTTGTGCCTTCCTCAGCACTGCGTTTGTGTGGGCAGTCCATGTCAGATCCTCAGCGATGTGTACTCCAAGAAACTTGAAAGTGCTGACTCTCTCCACTGGTGTCCCGTTGATGGTTATGGGAGTGTGTTCATTCTTCTCTCTCCTGAAATCCACCACCAGCTCCTTGGTTTTGCTGATGTTGAGTGAGAGGTGGTTTTCCTGACACCACTGCGTTAGAGTATGCACCTCCTCTCTGTAGGCCGTCTCATCATTATCTGTGATTAGGCCCACCACCGTTGTGTCATCAGCAAATTTAACGATGATGTTGGAGCTGTGTTTGGATGTACAGTCATGTGTGTACAGGGAGTACAGGAGTGGGCTGAGAACACAGCCCTGTGGAGCACCAGTGTTGAGGACATGACCTCTCTGAACAGAAATTTAAACCATGGAGCAATCGCTCGCTTTTTTAAATGTTTAATCATCTTGTTTAATCGCCCCTTTTAGCAGTGCCGTACGACAGAATTTCGCAAGCTCAAACTCTAGTGTGACCGCAGCTTAAGGCATGGCAACATCCAAACTCATGTGACAGGAAGACCAATTAAAAGATGTGTTTCTGTTTGAAGCGGCGCTGCGCAAACTGATTGGTGGAGAATGACATCAAAGCACCGCCAGAGGTTCGGCAATCTAATAGACGAATTACCAAATATAATACGATTCACAAATAAATGTAAAGCAATTGACAAATACTAAGTATATTCACAAATCAATACAATGAGATCCACAAATAAATCTTAAGAGTCCCACAAACATTAATTATATTCACAAATAAGTGAACTTAGACTTGCAAATCAAAAACATACTCACATTTTCTTTTATTCTACAAACACAATTTTACCTGATATTTATATGAGAATTGTGTCCTGTGCATTTGTAGATTAGTGTGGGTATTTGTGGATAGCTGAAAGAGTTTTGAATTAAAAGTAATTTAGTTTTCAAAGCTGAACTAGTAAATAGTGAATCATCATAAACGTTAAAGTCACAAACAAAACACACAAAAACAGTAAATGATGTTTAATTTTAATGGTCATCAGGGTGGGCTTCCATCTCTGTGTTAATAAGAGTTGATCTCTTCAGAATCTCACAACAACAACAGACTTTATTTCCACATTAGCTGTATAAATGAAATAAGAGAATCTAAATATTTCTGGAGTAACAGCTAATGCAGGATCCAGAAAGTGTAGTCAGATTGATGATTTGATGCTGAATAAATGTGCATCTATAATTGTTTGATGTGTTGTAAATTGTTCTGTTGTGTTTCAGTATTGACCATTTCTGCTGAATTGTTCAACATTTGCTTGATCAAACACATCAAAAGATTCCTCTGCATTAAATTGATCAGCTTAATAAAGTACATCTGAGTATAATTTATTTAATATTATCATAATATTATACATTTTAGTGAGAGTAAATGCTAGCGCTCCCTGTTTCTTTCTTCAACCTCGCTGTGCGCGCATCCTGAATGTTTACAAACAGGATTCGCCTATACCCAAACCTGTTAACCAGTACTCAACCTAATAACAGTCTCCTGTCAATATAGGAGTTGACTGAAAAAACCAAAGAGGAGCAGAAGCAGGAGACGAAGTCATGATAAAGAAAGAGCAAGAGTTTATTAAATAATCTTAGTTGTGGATGATTCAATCCTCAGACTTCCTCTGACCAGGATAAATCCAACAAGTGTTTTTATACCACAAGCAACAGCAGTGGAAAATGACTGCTTCACAACAGGTAACACTTTATTCTGATGGTCCATTTGAGTATTAGTAGACTGTCTGCTTAATATCTGCTGATACTGATTGTTGCCACAGCCATATCACCCTGCAGCCCAAGACCGGTTACTCACTGAAGCTGAGTAGGGCTGAGGCTGGTCAGCACCTGGATGGGAGACCACATGGGAAAACTGGGTTGCTGTTGGAAGTGGTGTTAGAGAGGCCAGCAGGGGGCGCTCAACCTGTGGTCTGTGTGAGTCCTAATGCCCCAGTAAAAGTAAAGGGGACACTACACTGTCAGTAGGTGCCGTCTTTCGGATGAGACGTTAAACCGAGGTCCTGACTCTCTGTGGTCATTAAAAATCCCATGGCACTTCTCGTAAAGAGTAGGAGTGTAACCCCGGTGTCCTGGCCAAAGTCCCTCAATTGGCACTTATACCCATCATGGCCTCCTAATCATCCCCATCCACCAAATTGGCTCTATCACTGTCTCTTCACAGGCTGTTGTCCTGTGGATGCTATACACTGGTGGTGGTGTGGAAAGACCCCCCTCATGATTGTGAAGCACTTTGGGTGTATGGCCATACACAATAAATGGGCTATATAAATACACATTACATTACATACTGCTCCTTCAACAGACATTTAACTGACTATAAGAAACTACATACATGTCAACTTACACTATCCCAAACCCTAACCCCACTTATAATCTAATGAGAGTTAATCAACATGGAGATGCAATGTAACTTCAATTCAACAAACAGACCCTCAAAATAAAGTGTAACCTCACAACATTGTCCAGAGACAATACAGACCTTGAAATGGAGACAGTCTCTTATCTCTTACTCATGAAAACAAGTGCTGCTTCAATCCACACAGTCATAAGATTATAACAATATGGAGAAATTAAATAATAATGAAGCGATAATTATAGGAAAATGGTAATTGCTCTCAGGATGGCGCCGCGGATGGCTGCCTCGGTGTGGAGCTCTCCAGTGTTTGCACTATTTCTGTTAGTCTGTCCTGTTTTATGTTTATCAAACACGATCAGTTATACCAGGGATGAGCTGCTGAACATTCGGCAGTGCACACCAACTAATCACCAACTGGATTTTGATTTCTCTGGCGTTTTGCAGAACATTGTCAGCGGCGGAACAGCTGCTTTGTGGAAGAAATACAAGACCCGGCGGCGTGGAAAAAGAGCTGGCGCGCTCGTCAGGCTGAGACAGCGCGGCTTCAGAACAGCGCTGCCTAGCATCCATCTAGTGAATCTCCGCTCGCTTCCTAACAAAATGGACGAACTACTTCTGCTCTCATGCGAAAACAAGAACTTTAACAACTCTGCTGCGCTGTGTTTCACAGAAACCTGGCTGAACGAAGCCATTCCGGACAGCGCATTACACTTACCGGACTTTCAGCTGTACAGAGCAGATCGCGATACGGAGTCAATGGGCAAAACACGCGGTGGTGGGACATGCTTTTACATCAACAGGAAGTGGTGTACGGATGTAACTGTGTTAAAGAAGATGTGCTGTCCTGATGTGGAAGCGCTTTTCATTAACTGTAAACCGTTTTATGCAGCGCGGGAGTTTTCCTCGTTCATTCTCGTCTGTGTTTACATTCCACCACAAGCACACGTGAGGACTGCGTTACAACAGCTGTCTGATCTGATCACAGAGACTGAACAACGACACCCGGACTCTGCTTTTATCATTCTCGGTGACTTTAATCAGGCAAAACTCACACAGGAGCTGCCTAAATTGAAACAGCACATCACATGCCCCACCAGAGACAATAACATTTTGGATCATTGCTACACCACAATAAAGGATGCATATCGCTCCGTCGCCAGAGCAGCTCTAGGACTCTCCGACCACTGCCTGGTTCATCTTATACCAACTTACAGGCAAAAACTTAAAACTACTAAGCCAGTATTAAGGACTGTTAAGAGATGGACCAACGACACAGAGCAGGTCTTACAAGCCTGTTTTGAATGCACTGATTGGAGTGTTTTTGAAGCTGCAGCCACCGACCTGGACGAGCTCACAGAGACTGTAACATCATACATCAGTTTCTGTGAGGAGTTATGCATCCCTACCAGGACCTACTTATCATTTAACAATGATAAACCATGGTTTACACCAAAACTTAGACAGCTTCGTCATGAAAAAGAGGATGGAGCGGGACCTACAGGAGCGGGGACAGGATTTTATACAATCAGGCCAGGAACACACTGACAAAGGAGATTGGTGTGGCCAAGAAAAGCTATGCCAAAAAGCTGCAAAACCAGTTTTCTGCCAACGACCCTGCATCAGTGTGGAAAGGCCTGAAAGACATCACAAACTATAAAACGCCATCCCCCAGTATCGACAGCAACAAACATCTTGCAAACGAGCTGAATATCTTCTATTGTCGATTTGACACCTCTGACCAGACACCTCACACTCACCCGGATCATCTCCCTACACAGCCATCAACACCTCCAGCCATCTCCCTCTCACCCCCTGCACTTCAGATCAGTGAGGATAATGGGCATCAGATCCTCAGTAAACAGCCATCAACACCTCCAGCCATCTCCTTCTCCACCCAAGCACTTTAGATCAGTGAGGATAATGTGCGTCAGATCTGCAGTAAACAGAGGAGACGAAAAGCACCAGGTCCAGATGATGTTTCACCAGCCTGTCTGAAAACTTGTGCGGACCAACTGGCTCCCATTTTCACACAGATCTTCAACAGATCACTGGAACAGCGCAAAGTTCCATCCTGCTTCAAATGCTCCACCATCATCCCAATACCAAAGAAACCAAAGATCACAGGACTCAATGACTACAGACCTGTTGCCTTAACATCTGTGGCCATGAAGTCATTTGAAAGACTGGTGCTAGCTTATCTGAAGGACATCACTGGACCTTTGCTGGACCCCCTGCAGTTTGCCTATAGAGCAAACCGGTCTGTGGATGATGCAGTCAACATAGGACTGCATTATATCCTAGAACATCTGGACAAACCAGGGAACTACACAAGGATACTGTTTGTGGACTTCAGTTCTGCCTTTAACACCATTGTCCCATCACTGCTCGAGAACAAACTGTCCCTAGCTCTGTCTGTCAATGGATCACCAGCTTTCTGACAGATAGACAACAGCTAGTCAGAATGGGTAAAATCACATCCGACAGCCGCACCATCAGCACTGGTGCCCCCCAGGGATGTGTTCTCTCCCCACTGCTCTTCTCCCTGTACACAAACGACTGCACTGCAAAAGACCCCTCCATTAAGCTCTTGAAGTTTGCGTATGACAATACTGTTATCGGCCTCATCCGGAACGGTGACGAGTCTGCAGACAGACAGGAGGTGGAGCGGCTGGCTTTATGGTGCAGATACAACAACCTGGAGCTGAACACGCTCAAAACAGTGGAGATGATAGTGGACTTTAGGAGAAACCCCCCTGCACTCCCCCCACTCACCATCATGAACAGCACTGTGGCTGCAGTAGAGTCATTCAGGTTCCTGGGCACCACCATCTCTCAGGATCTGAAGTACGACATTCACATAGACTCTATTGTAAAGAAAGCCCAGCAGAGACTACTTCCTTCGTCAGCTGAGGAAGTTCAACCTGCCACTGGAGCTGCTCGTACAGTTCTAATCAGCTGTCATCCAATCCATCCTCTGCACTTCAATCACCGTCTGGTTCAGCTCAGCTGCCAAAACCAACCTCCGTAGACTACAGCGAATAGTCCGGACTGCTGAACGAATCACTGGCACTACCCTTCCTACACTTCAAGAACTGTACTCTTCCAGAGTGAGTAAAAGGGCTCGTAAAATCACTCTGGACGCCCCACACCCAGCACACTACCTGTTCGAACTGTTACCGTCTGGTCGGCGCTACAGAGCACCAAGCACAAAAACAGCCAGACACAGGAAAAGTTTCTTTCCTCAGGCCATCTACCTCATGAACAGTTAAATATTCCCCTACTGTACAATAACCGTGCAATACTTTCTCATACGCACTTGTACACAGCACCTTATAACCTGTATATTTACAGCATATCTGTACATACAACTCAACATCCAGATCTTTTTGACTGACTGCATCTCTGTTTAATGTTTAATGTTTATTGCCTTTTCTTCTTGTATTTAATTTTGTGTTGTCACTTGTCACTTTATGTACACTGAAAGCTTCTGCTTCCAAAACAAATTCCTTGTGTGTGTGACGCACACTTGACAATAAAACTAATTCTGATTATGATTTTTTTTATTTTTTTTGGTTTGTCCATATTTGACCCAAAGCCGGGTCACAACCCAGATTATTTACATACAACAAACATACTGTAACAGTTATTTCTCTTTGTTGATTTTTTTTTTTTGCATTTTATTTTTATAATAGCTTTTTAATGTTTTATTTTACACAAATACATACACACATGGGCGTTGCTAGGCCTATTTTAGGGGGCTGTAGCCCCCTATATTTCTACTAAGCCCCCCTAAAACTTTTGGGATTAGCTCTGTACACTAAATTATTGCCTCAGTCCCCTTTAAATTTGATAAGAAAACTGCTGCAGAATTCGGCTCATCCCCGTCTTTTGTTTTTCATTTGATCAGCAAACCACAGCTGTGAATAGCGAGAGAACATGGTGTGTGTTTATTGATAAACTGTTATAATATCTGCTTATTTGCTGTTCTTGACATAGATAACCTTGTATCACCTGTATCCCAATATCACAGACGAGCAGTCGGGTTTTCTCGGCGATCACCTCATCAGCACAGCTGTTTCCTCCAGTGAAAAATGTAACTCTTAACCTTAAGGCCCAATATGTTTTTTTTACATGCATTTTTATTTCTCTTTGCTATTTGGGCTTATTGGAACCTAATTAGAATAAAAATCTAGTATCATCCTTTGATATGATGTACTTTTAGAGAAGAATGATGTCCATATATGTGGACTCCTGGTCCAAATTTACATAAAACGCTTTTTCCCGAATTTTCTTTTATGCATATTTAACATAGACATTTTTTATACTTGTTTTGACCATCAGACATTTTTTCCTCATTATGGACAGTTAAAAATAGGGTTTGAGACATTTCATATGCTGCAAGACAGTTGCAGGATGACACTGTATGTCTGTAACAAAATATAAAACATTCAAAGTATTTTCAAGAGTTCACACTTAGCTGATGATTGATTATAAGCAAGTTTGGCATGCTGTCCCGGGAGAGAGCCCTGAGCTCAAAAGGTCCTTGAGCCCTGGGCTCCCTCCCGTTTGCAGAGCGAGAGGGGAGCTTTGAGCTCAGGTAGATCTCGAGAACTCCCCCCTTTTGTAAGAGTTGATGACAGTAAATAGTCGCTACGGAGAGATATGCTGATGGATAAAAGCTTGACTAGTGCTAAATTTAGATTGTTCAATTAACTTGTAGTGCATGTTTTTGGAACGTGGGAGGAAACCGGAGAACCCGGGGAAACCCACGCAAGCACGGGAAGAACATGCTAACACACAAAAACGACAGCCAGTCTGTTAAAGGACTTAACCCGGTGACGTTCTTGTTGTGAGGCCGCAGTGCTAGTCACTGGGCCACCGTGCCGCCCTATGAAAGGAAAAGAGGAGGAGTAGGGGTGGAAGGAGGGATTCTTCAAACGAAGATGACTGTAGTAAGAAACCCTGGCTCTTTATAGTGGGTTAGAAATCGTCTGATTGGTTGGTCATACATGGTTAATGCATGACCAGCTGTGTTTAATCATAATCACGTGATCTTCTCGAAATAAGTTTATAAATAAACTTCACTTAAATAGCTACTTAAGAGCTAAAATTGTGCTGTCCACGTATGTGTGGACACTCGGGCCCTAGAAGGTTAATGAATATTTCGCTATTTTTATTTCAAAATAACCTACGAATATTAAACACTTTACAGTTCGTATGACATCGACTATACCATATACAGTCGTGCACAGAAAGGATTAAACACAGTGACAGAAGCAAGTAGAGAATGTACTCATTTTAACTGTCACCGAGTCACTGACAGTGAGAAACATCAAGTGTTGTCTATATTAAAAAAATACTTCTTATTTATTATTGTCATTCAGATCGTGAAATATGTGAATTAGCCTGTAAGTTTAGAAATATATATTTATATGTATGTCATTTAATTAGAAAAGTGGCAGTTTATTTATTTAATACATGGAAACAAAAAATGCACTTGAATATAGACAGTGGTTTTTACTACAGTAAACAGATGATTTGAGCCTATTTGAGTTATTCAGAACTCAAATGGCTATGCCTGTCTGTAATACAGTGGAATACTAGTATACAGCCCATATTAACCAAACATTTTTAAGTGTATTACTATTAAATTACTACGTATAATTGTAATATTAGGCTTTATATCCTAAAATCGCCCCTTCATACACATAGTCCTACTTTAGTTACACTCGTGTTGACTCACAGCAGTGCACAGATCCGCCTATAGATGGCGCTGTTGCCGCACAGATGCCACATCAACACTGCAACATACAGCAGTTTCACCATGATGACAGATGACTGTAAGACATCTGAATATTTATATAAATCTGCCCTAATTACACTCTAGTTAATGAAGTCCATCAAGTGCAGATGTGTTAAAATGTAATCACGTGTTAGATAAGTTTTATTTGAACCAGTTTCATTAAATGCATATGTGCAAATCACACAAGTCTGTTTACGGGAGTTTTGTGAGCTGTTTTTAATGAACCCTAAACTACTCTAAAAATGCTGGGTTCTTTTAACTTAATGTTGGGTTGGTACATTTTGACCCAGCACTGGGTTAAAACAAACCAGCATTTTTATTGGGTAATATTTAGGGTTAACTTTCATGACCGAACAACAATTACATGAAGAAAATGTCAGCCTTATATTATTCTTTTGCATTGCTGTTAAACAGTATGAAACAAACAAAATTCATTCATTTTCTTTTCGGCATAGTCCCTTTATTCATCAGGGGTCACCACCACAGCAGAATGAACCGCCAATTTATCCAGCATATGTTTTACACAGTGGATTCCCTTCCAGCCGCAAACACTCATACACACACACACACACGCACGCACTACGGCCAATTTAATTAATCAATTCCCCTATAGCGCATGTGTTTGGACTGTGGGGGAAACCGGAGCACCCGGAGGAAACCCACACCAACATGAGGAGAACTCCACACAGAAATGCCAACTGACCCAGCCGAGACTCAAACCAGTGACCTTCTTGCTGTGAGGCTACAGTGCTAACCACTGAGCCACCATGTCACCACAAACAAAATAACAAAATGTAATTACACAATTCCTGCTGAGTTTAAATGACAAAAGTGCAACAAAGTGCTGTTTTTTCATGCCCATGGACAAACCCCTCATTTGATTTATGCATGAATGTACAGTATGTATGTTCTGATATATGTATGTGTGTGTGATCTATTGCATTGACATACTTTAAATGTCTGAGATGTTCTATACATGTTCTTTTTCTCTAATAAACATTTTTTTTATGTTTTAGCCTTACTCCAAAATGGATTAAACTCATTTATTTCCTCAACATTCTACACACAATCCCCCATAATGACAATGTGAAAAATAGTTTTTTAATTGTTGTAAATTTATTTAAAAAAATATAACACCTAAAAAATCACATGTACATCAGTTTTCACAGCCTTTGCTCGATACTAGTGATGTGCGATACCACTGGTTTCCTATCCGATCTGATACCAATTTAATTGAAGGCGAGTATCGGCGATACCAATCCAATACCAATACTTTGCCCAAAACGACTGTTTGGGAAATTAAAGTAAATTAAAAGTGTTACTTCATACTGAATACGAGACATATTACGGGTTATTCGTGTTTATTGATGAAGAATTATCATACAAAAAAAGAGCCAACTTACATATTCATTGACAGCATCTAAGCATGTATATTTTAAAACGCCTGCCTGAACATCTTAACATAAAACAATAAGCATTTAGTTTAGTGACATGTTAATCCGCTCCCCTTGAAGATTTTTAACCTTTTTCCGTTGTTTTATCAGTCACAAAAACTGAAGCCCCCAAAATACAGCCACATCGCTGCACTTTCTCCCTCTGTACCTGTAAAATGCCTGCCTGCTGCACCTGCAAGCGATGTCTGTCTCGCCCTACACTGAAAAAAAATATTCAAAGATGATTCCTTGGATTTACTCAATTTTATTAAGTTAAGTGGTTGTAAACAATTTATTTGGGCTGAATTTAAACAAACAAATTAAGTTGAACATTAATAAATTGTATTTGTTTGTTTAAATTCAGCACAAATAAATTGTTTGCAACAGTTTTGCAGACATCAAAAAATGTCTGCAAAACTGTTGCAAACAATTTATTTGTGTTGAATTTAAACAAACAAATTAAGTTTAATAAAATTCTATTTAATTTGTTTGTTTTAATCTAGCCCAAATAAATAGTTTACAGCCACTTAACGTAAAAATATTGAGTAAATTTAAGGAATCATCTCTGAAGGATTTTTTCAGCAGCACCTGTGCCTCTCCTTTCCTCCTCTTCTGATCGCCTAGTCATGACATTGTCATATTCTGTCTTATGAGTTTTATGTAGATGTTTGATTAGATTTGTGGTATCACCACAGTACCTTACTGTTTTGTTACACGTGTCACAAACCGCATCGTTTGAGTTTATGGAAGTAGCTCCACACATACTTCACTTGCGGTCACCCATATCTAGGCCCACATGGAATCTATGCGCGTTTAGCCCATCAATAATTCAGTTTATTTACTTACAGTTAACTATTTACTGTTAATCTAATTGGATTTGCATTTTAAACATTAAATAAAAGTTAAAAAGATATTATTTTTTTATTTCACATTTTAAGGTTTTAGTTATGATACTCCTAGAATAATTCCGCAGAAATCCGCAGATTTTTACCAAAATTCTCCGCAGAAATAGCAAAAAACATCCGCAGATTCCGTCTGGCCCTGCCCATATCCAATGACAGCGTGACTGAACAACATGTGCCAGCAGACTGAGTTGCTAGCTAGCGTGCTCTGCAGTTGTACAGTGCCATATTACTCACATGACTTAGCAGGCGGAACTAAGATAGCGTTATTCAGATAAACTAGGGTAATTGTGCTTACTTTCCGCTGTATTTCTATTTCCAATAAACTACATATTTGCTCCAAATTATTGAAATATCGATATTTTGATAAGATAATCGATGCTAGAACATACAAAGCTGTTATCGGAGATATCAATATTTTAGTATCGATCCGCACATCACTACTCAATACTTTGTTGATGCCCCCTTGGCAGCGATTACAGCCTCAAGTCTTTTTGAATATGATGCCACAAGCTTGCCACACCTGTCTTTGGGAATTTCTGACCATTCGTCTTTACAGTACCTCTCAAGCTCTATCACGTTGGATGGGAAGCAACGGTGTACAGCCATTTTCAGATCTCTCCACAGATGTTCAATAGGATTTAGGTCTGGGCTCTGACTGGGCCACTCAAGGACATTCACCGAGTTGCTGTAAAGCCACGCCATTGATTTTTATGGCAGTGTGCTTTGGGTCATTGTCCTGCTGAAAGATGAACCGTCGCCCCAGTCTGAGGTCAAGAGCACTCTGAAGCAGGTTTTCATTCAGGATGTCTCTGTACATTGCTGCATTCATCTTTCCCTCTATCCTGACTAGTCTTCTAGTTCCTGCTGCTAAAAAACATCCCCACAGCATGATGCTGCCACCACCATGCTTCACTGTAGGATGCTATTAGCCTGGTGATGAGCGCTGCCTGGTTTTCTCAAAACGTAACGCCTGGCATTCACTTCAAAGAGTTCAATTTGAGTCTCATCAGACCAGAGAGTTTAGTTTCTTATGGTCTGAGAGTCCTTCAGATGCCTTTTGGCAAATTCCAGGCAGGGAGGGGTTTCAGTCTGGCCACTCTACCATACAGGCCTGATTGGTGGATTGCTGCACAGATGGTTGTCCTTCTGTAAGGTTCTCCTTTCTCCACAGAAGAACGCTGGAGCTCAGACAGAGTGACCACTGGGATATTGAGCACCTCCCTGACTAAGGCCCTTCTCTCCGATTACTCAGCTTCGATGGCCGGCCAGCTCTAGGAAGAGTCCTGGTGGTGCCAAACATCTTCCACTTACGGATGATGGAGGCCGCTGTGCTCAGTGGAACTTTCAGAGCAGCAGAAATGTTTCTGTAACCTTCCCCAGCCTTATGCCTCAAGACAATCCTGTCCCGGAGGTCTACAGACAATTCC
>CAIGQZ010001210.1:2396651-2414769 GCA_903798205.1 Danio tinwini
TGTGAAAATTTCCTTGCTCTGTTAAACATCATTTGGGAAATATTAAAATTCAAAGGGGAGCTAATAATTCTGACTTCAACCATATATATATATATTGTATTCTCACAGCATATGCATTGATATAAATAAAGCTTTAAATAAAATGCAGATTGATTAAGCACAGTTGTATATTGTCAGCTCAGCACAGAAGATGTGAGGCTTCTTTTTCAGAGAAACAAACAGATGAAAGTCTCGCCATTGGCTAAATCCACTGCATGACCAATTACAGCAGTACTAGAACAAAAGCAGAAGACAAGATTCATCTCTGGAGGAGAACAAACAGCAGAAACACACAAACAGAGGCTGAGAAACACACAAACAGCTGGTTCACAATCTCCACCAGGAGAAAACCCTGTCTGAAGGAGATGCTGGAGCACAACAAAAACAGAATATAATCAAATATAAGAGCATAAAACAAAAACAAATACAAAAGCACAATTGTATTCATGTTATTAAAAGCTTGAAAAACCTAAAATATTGTTTTGTATTTGAAAAATAAAACAGATGTTGAAAATTTTTCATGTTTATTATATAGGCAATTTTGCAGGCCTTTGCATTCTGACGTTTTTAACTAATATTAAGTGGTTTAACAAAAGTGTTCCTAAAACCAAAATATATACTAAACACCAACAATATTTTTAGAATAACATGCAATGTTGATATATATTATTTAATTATTTATTAAATATGAATTATTCTTGTGTCATGTTATCACTACATATTAATTATTATTTATTTATATATTTATTTACAGTCAGTTGAAGTCAAGTTTATTATTACCTCCTGTAAATTTTGTTTTCTGTTGGGAAAAAATATTTTTATTTGGGAAATATTTGAAAAAGATCAAGGAATTTTTCCACAGTATTTCCTATTGTTACGGAGGACAGTGAATGTGAGGATCCACATGTGGCTTTATTAAAGGGTCACGAAACACAGTCATATATGTGTACCACGCTGCTATAAACACTATGAGGACACATATATTACACTAAACAGTGAAAATTGGTTGTTTTTGCGTTATTTTGAGCAAATTCCTTCTTCCGGTTTCAAATTAATTCTTGAAGCTGCGTCACGGCGATTATATACTTGCATGTAGTCCAGCGTGGAGAGTGGATGTCTGTATCTGTGAGTACATCGTGACGTCTCTGAGTCTCATTAATTCATAAGAAAGACTTAGTTCAAACCAATAAGCGCGCTCCATTGTGAATGAGGTGCATCTTTATTAATATGCATGACAGCTTTTTTTACCTGTTACAGTGTTCAGACGACAGAGAGAGATGCCATGTTGTGTTGCCAAAACAAGTGTAAGAACGAGAATTTGCAGACACGGTCGTCAGTGTTGTGTTTTTTAATGTGCTGCAACGAAGGTTTTGTTTTCATTTTCACGCTTTGAGAGCGCAGCTGGACATACGTGTGGATTACAGTGCACGCGACAGAATGTAAGGAAAAAAAATTACGTGAGAGCCTTTCGCATCTGGAAATGATGAAATCCAGATTTGCCGCTCATCTCCTTTTAAAAAAGACACGGCTCCAGTTTGTGTTGATTGTCCTGTGTCTACAGATTTGGTAAGTGATCAATCAGTGCTCTTTGTTTGTTCATTCAGATGACAAAGTTAGTTAATATCTTCAGCAGTGCTCTTTCAGTTTTTAGAGACAGACCTTAGTCAAATTAATTTAGTTACTGAGTTTACAGTATGTTAATATCGCTGCAATATTATAGTACAATATTATAGACTGAAAGATCTGCTGTAAAAGCTGCTCTCCGAATGTAAACACCGCAATCAAACTATTACCGTCGTGTAGGATTTTTGTCTCATTTTGTGACAGGATAGTCTATACACACATGGCTTTCTGACGCTACCTACTAAGAGCATCTCAGTTACTGAGAAATGCAGAGAATTTTTTCTCCCATTCGCCGTGCGGTATCAAATAAAAAAGTGAAAGTGCCAAACTGCAGTTAAAGTCGACAAATTAATAATTTGGCAACTAATTTGATTACTGATGTCCATGTAAACACAGTCACTGTCTTTTTTCCCTGCGTCTGTGTGTTTGTTTTGCTTCTGTGAAAATCAGCGCATGTCCAAACGGGAACCTCCCATTTTTATGCAAAATCTTACCTCTTTCCCTCCCCCGACACTCCCAACTAAACAGAGCTGGACACACCCACTTTCCTGACTTTCCAAACTAGAAATGTGAAAACACCCTGCTGAGACACGGAGGTTTCGTGGCCCTTTAAAGAGTAGTCGTACAGGCAATGGTCAATCATAGGGGCAAACAGATACATACAGGGAAATCCAGAAGCGTAGTCAGGTCACAAGCAAATGGTCGATACAGGCGGCAGACAATGTAAACAAAAGAACAAGGCAAGGCTCAGACATGGAAAGACTAGACTAGAAGAACGCTTCGTAATGTTACACGGTATAACCAAACAAGACTCAGCCCTGTGTGTGTGTGTGTGTGTGTGTGTGAGTGCGTGTGTGTGTGTGTGTATGTGTGTGTGTGTTTGAGTGCGTTTGTGTGTGTGTGTGTGTGTGTGTGTGTGTGTGTGTGTGTTTGTCTCAAAGTACGTGTATAAATAGTCCTGGTCATTAGTTACGATCATCCATAGATATTTACATTAGATGTCGCCTTTGCTGTTGTTGTGCATTAGAAGGAATGCGTCAATAGAGCCGCTATTTTAGTACAGGGCTGCTTTGAAATGAATGTGGCACCAAGGTGTAGTGGAGGACTGGTCATCCAGAGTCAGAGATATACACACATATATCTATGATCGGGAGTTTTCCCGGTGGTCAGTATGAAATCTTTTTTTAAATTACAAAAATTATAATTTTACATCACTTTTCTACATCGATGGATAAGTGACCGCACGGGCATTGCTAATAAAGAGTGTGTGTTTGTGTTCATGGAAATGTATTATCCTCCCTCCCTTTTAAATTTGATCTAATCCATGTCCTGAAACACCCCCCCTCGCCTGCCTTCACTTCTCATTCTGACAGAGGGAGCGATTTGTTTGTGACGGAATCTCCGTTATGAACGACTCGTTCACTTAGCTGACAATAATACAAGTTTCTAGCATAGCAGCGTCTTGTTGTCATATTTCATTTACATTATTTGCTGATTTTATTCAACAAATATAGCATAAGCCTGGTATTTAGTGCAAGTTGGTGCTACTTTGCCTTATAGTCAGTGCAGTAAGAGACTGTATTATCATCAGTAACATGACTTGTTAAGCACAAAAGTTCGTAAAAGCGTAAAAAACTAATTCTTACCTATGAAATGTTCTGCCTTTGTGCTTTGTTTTCTTCGTTGGCTCATTACTACACCCGTACACACTGCTAAAGTCCAGCATCTTCACATTGGCTTATAAATAGTTCTAAACCAGCTACATGTATGTTAGATCCAATTCCAACAAAATTACTGAAAGATTTGCTACCTGTTATAGGAGAACCTCTCCTTAACGTTATCAACTCTTCTTTAGCTTTAGGCCATGTTCCAAATCCTTACAAGCTAGCTGTTATTAAACCTATTATTAAGAAACCACAACTGGACCTGAGCAACTGAGCTAATTATAGGCCTATTTCAAATCTTCCGTTTATGTCTAAAATACTTGAAAAAGTTGTTTCTACCCAATTATGCTCCTTTCTGCAGATGAACAATATTTTTGAAGTGTTTCAGTCAGGTTTCAGGCCTCATCACAGCACAGAAACCGCACTAGTGAAAATAACCAACGATTTACTCTTAGCTGCTGACCAAGGGTGCATCTCACTATTAGTTCTACTAGATCTTAGCGCCGCATTTGACACTATTGACCACAATATCCTCATAGACCGCTTATATTCTACAGGTGTCCAAGAACAGGCTCTTCAATGGTTTAGGTCATACTTAGCTGATCGTTACCAGTTTGTGAATATTAATGGACAACTGGTAAGACTGGAAAAGTACGGGGTCCCTCAAGGATCAGTTTTAGGCCCTTTGCTGTTTACAATACACATGCTTCCCCTGGGGGACATTATTAGAAAACATGGGATCAGTTTTCACTGCTATGCAGATGATACTCAATTATACATTTCAACTAAACCAGATAAGATGTCTGAACTGTCTAAGCTAACTGAGTGTATTAAAGATGTTAAAGACTGGATGACCAACAATTTTCTTCTCTTAAACTCAGACAAAACAGAATTATTACTTATTGGGCCTAAATCCTGCACACAGCAGTTCTCACAACTCCACCTGCAATTAGAGGGATACAAAGTTAGCGTTAGCTCTACTATAAAAGATCTAGGTGTCATATTAGACAGCAATTTATTCATAGGAGAAATGGTCGTGCCCAACTGAGCCTGGTTTCTCTCGAGGTTTTTAAATTCTTCACTTTCGCCAATTGGTGAAGTTTTTTCCTCGTTGCTGTCGCCACTGGCTTGCATGGTTCGTGATCTGTAGAGATGCGCATCGATGGATTTGCTCTTCAGTGTTTGGACTCTCAGTAGTGATTATTAACCCACACTGAACTAATCTAAACTAAACTGATCTGAAAATCGAACTGACACTGTTTCAATTTACTATAATCTTGAATGTGAAGCTGCTTTGACACAATCTACATTGTATAAGTGCTATACAAATAAAGGTGAATTGAATTGTTGCAAGCTCAGGGTCCGTATGCGATATCTAATGTATATATCTATGACGAGTATCAGCAGTGATTATGCATTCATAGGTGAACCGGAACTGGTGCGTGTGTGAGGTGCATGATGGGAGTTGTATTTCATATCAGTGTCAGACTTGTAGTTCTGGTGATAATGAATGTTCTCTAGCCATCTATAAGGGTTAGATCCCAGTTGATCATGGCACCTAAAATATTTTTTCTTCTTCTTATCGGTTTTATTTCGGCTAGAACAAAAGCAGTTTTTTTTAAAGTCATTTTAAAGATCAAAATTATTAACCACCTTAAGCAATATTTGTTTTGGATTATCTGTTATTCAATAACTTGCCTAATTACCCTAACTTTACCATAGTTAACCTAGTTAAGCCTTTAAATGTCACTTCAAGCTGCATAGAAGTGTCTTGAAAAATATCTTGTCAAATATTATTTACTGTCATCATGACAAAGAGAAAATAAATCAGTTATTAGAGATGAGTTATTAAAACTATTATGTTTAGAAATGTGTTAAGAAAAAATCTGCTCTCCGTTAAACAGAAATTAGGGAATAAAATATACAGCAAGGCTAATAATTCTGACCTCAACTGTAAATACTAACTAGAATTGTACATTTCCTAAAGAAAATGAAAGTGGGGTTTGCGTGGCAAATCGATGGGGTACAATGCATTTTATTCGGTTGCTAGGGTGTTCTGAGTGGTTGCTAGGTGGTTGTTAAGGTGTTGTTAGGCGGTTGCTAGGGTGTTCTGAGTGGTTGCTAAGGTGTTGCTAGGCGGTTGCTAGGGTGTTCTAAGTGCTTGCTAGGTGGTTGCTAAGGTGTTGCTAGGTGGTTGCTATGGTATTCTGAGTGGTTGCTAAGGCGTTGCTAGGCTGTTGCTAGGATGTCCTGAGTGGTCGCTAGGCACTTACTGAGGCATTACTAGGCCGTTGCTAGGCCATTGCTAGGCCGTTGCTAGGCGGTTGCTAGGGTAATTTGGGTGGTAGCTAGGCAGTTGCTAGGGTACCCTAGGTTGTTACTAGGCAAGCCTCACATACATGCTTGGTCATTTGTTTATACTTAGTAAGCATTTCTAGCAAGTTACAGCACTTGGCTAGTCAATATTAGCATGTAGCTAGTCACTGCTAGCATGTGTAGCATATGGGAAGTTCCGTTTGCTAGCATAAGTCAAACGAACCAATCCCCATGTCTCTACGATGTTCTGATGCAACTGTAAATACTAATAAAGCTGACATAATATTCTCCACACTTACTGTTCTGTAAATGTGTCTGTGAGCCTTTATTGAAGCCCAGTGTCTGCCTGTGAACCAGCGGGTAACCCAGTGTTAACCAGCTGTCTGGTTGCCATGGTTTCACCGGAATACCAGGAGATTCAACTAACCGTGGAGGAGAGAGAGAAAACCTCCATTGTGTTTTGCATATGGAGATCAGTTCACACTCAGCCTGGGTCCTCACACATCTATACTGCAGTTATAAGGTCACACACACATGCACACATACACACACACACACACACACACACACACACACAGCCTGGGGAGACCAGACACGCACACATAT
This sequence comes from Danio tinwini, assembly GCA_903798205.1. Lineage (NCBI taxonomy): Eukaryota > Metazoa > Chordata > Actinopteri > Cypriniformes > Danionidae > Danio > Danio tinwini. The sequence continues at coordinate 2,402,900 of CAIGQZ010001210.1, forward strand.
ACACACATACACACAGCCCAGGGAGACCAGACACACACACACACACACACACACACACATATGCACAAGCACACATACAGACACAGTAGGCCTGCACAATATATAATTTGAGCATTGATATCTCTGCAAAAGTCATTATGCTAGTGGATGCCCTTCCAGCTGCAACCCAGTACTGGGAAACACCCATACACACTTATTCACATGCACACACACTGCGGTCAATATAACTCATCAATTCCCCTATAGTGCATGTGTTTGGACTGTGGGGGAAACCGGAGCACCCGGAGGAAACCCACGCCAACATGGGGAGGACATGCAAACTCTACACTGAAATGCCAACTGACAGCTGGGACTCGAACTAGTAACCTTCTTGCTGTGAGGCGACAGTGCAGTGCTAACCAGTCTATTTAGTCATATTAAATAGGTACATTTACATATTAATGTAATTTCCAAATTAATATTAATGCAATGACCACATCTGCACATGTCTGCCTCTGCAAATCAAGATACGTGTGTGTGTGTGTGTGCGTGTGTGTGTGTGTGCATGCTGGAAACACAAAGACCCCGCAGTCTCTTAGTCTGTTCAGTACTCAGGCTGAGGATCCGCTGAAGGACAATAATAATATTAATAATAACCGCAGATTCTGCTCTTATAAAATAACATTTATTACATTAGTAAGAGGCTTTATGTGTGCATGTAAAACAAAAACTACATGCATGTTAAACTGCAGCAGTAAATGCATGCAATTAAAGAGACTTTTACTTTGCAATAGAATATAGGCTCATTTTAAAATATGTTAATGCACAAGGAGTTTGTCTCCCAAGTCTTTACAGAAGAAGCTTCTGTGCACAAACAAATAGATAATAATAATAAAATTCAATTCAATTCAATTCATCTTTATTTCTATGGCACTTTTACAATGTAGATTGTGTCAAAGCAGCTTCACATAGAAGATTATAGCCAATTGAAACAGTGTCAGTTCAGTTTTCAGTGTTTAACTTCAGTTCAGTTTAGCTCAGTTCAGTGTGATCACTTACAAATGATGTAGTAAGAAGAGTAGAACTTAATTGTAAGAAAAAATATATAAAGAAATATGAATAATTAAATTGTCACGGTTGCTGTGGTTATAGTGATGTAGGAGAATCCAGGAAACACATTTTAACTATAATACAAATATAAAAATTATTGAAAATGTAATTTTTTAAAAATAAAATATAATAAATTAAAATATTTTTTTAATTAAATTAAATATAAAACTAAAAAGTAATAAAAAATTAAATAATAAAATAAAATTTTATTAAAAATAAATATAAAATAAAATAAAAAAATCAATAAAAATAAAAATAAAAATAAAAACTAATTAAAATTAACAATAAATAATTAAAATATAAAATAAAATAAAAAATGAAATAAATAAAAAATAAAATATTTTTTTAACTATATACAAAAAAAAGTCTTAAAATAAAATAAATACATGAAATACAAATTAATGAATTAAAATTAAACAGAAAAAAATAAATAAATGAATAAAACTTATTACATTCCTTCATTAATTTTCCTTTGGCTTAGTCTTTTTATTCATCTGGGGTCGCCACAGCAGAATAACCCACCAACTTATCCAGCATATGTTTTACTCAGCGGATGTCCTTCCAGCTGCAACCCAGTACTGGGAAACACCCATACACACTCATTGTCTCACACACACACACACACACACACACACACACACACACACACACACACACACACACACACACACACACACACACACACACACTCATACACTACCCTATAGCGCAGGGGTGCTCAACCCCATTCCTGGAGATCGACCTTCCTGCAGTTTTCAGTTGCAGCCCATATCAAACACACCTGCCTGTAATTATCAAGTGCTCCTCAGGTTCTAATTAATTGGTTCAGGTGTGTTTGATCAGGGTTAGAGCTGAAATCAGCAGGAAGGTCGATCGCCAGGAACAGGGTTGGTCACCCATGCTATATCGCATGTGTTTGGACTGTGGGGGAAACCAGAGCACCCGGAGGAAACCCACGTCAACATGGGGAGAACATGCACACTCCACACAGAAATGCTGACCCAGCTGGTACTCAAATCAGCAACCTTCTTGCTGTGAGGCCACAGTGCTAACCATTAAGCCACCATGATGCAAAACCTATTACATAAAAATATTTTATTAAATAACTAAAAATAGAAATAAAATACAAGATGTATTGTAACTAAAATCAACTGGTTTTATTAATAAAAGTCTTCATATGCCTATATTATTCAATATTAGACCAGATAAAATAAAATACAAAAAAATATTAAAATAAAAATTTAAATAAATAATTAAATATAAATAATTAAAACAAAACACAAAATAGAAAGAAAACACGAAACAACATTTTTAATTAAATAAACAAAAATATAAATAAGAAAAGCTCTCTCGTAACTAAATCAACTGGTTTCATTAATACATGCAAGTAAATGTTTTATAATCTAAATCTTAATTCATATGTCTATTTAATTAATAATATGACCAGATCATCCACAATATAAAAACAGATGCAGATAAAGTCAAGAATATGAACCAATGGCTGTCAAAAATATGGACAGCGCCTTTTCCTATTGAACGCTTTGAACACAAAACATGTCGTGACGGGCACAAACTGTCGCAAAAGACAGGTGAAATTGGAGCCTGGGCATGCGCAGAAGGACTGCATGATGAAGCCAGAGGCGGAGCCGCGGAATCAAGCTTCCAACCAAATGCTTGTACGTTAAGTCAACCACGTCCTCGAACTTCTTGTTTGACCGCTTGTATCTGCACTGTAACAAAGGCTCGCTAATATAAATATATATTACATTTAAAAACACGTAATAATACATTATTTTTTTTAAATGTGTAATGTAAGCTGTTATGATTTAATAAAAGCAATACATGTTGGACTACAAAATAAACAATCTTTCATACTTTAACACCACGCCAGCAGAGGGAGCCCTCGCCCGACTACTGACTCAGCTCCGCTCCCTCTGTGGTTACTTCCTGTTTGTGCTGTATTTTTAGTGAGAGCTCAGGCCATGCTTCTTTGTGAAGTATTGCCAGTTTACCTGCTTTACCAAGCGTTTGTTCCAAGTGTCTCCATAACTGCTATCCTGTGTATGACCCTGCCTGCTTTGATCACGTACGTTCTCTGTCTTTGCCCTATTGATCTGATTAGGACTGATTGTTGTTATACTGAACTCCTGCCTGCATTATCACTAGTGGTGGGCAAAGCGAGGCTTCATGAAACACTGAAACAGTCGAAGCAAATGTGTCGAAGCTTCGAAACGTTTCGAAACCCGTCTCTACAGTGACACCTAGTGGTCATTTATTTTATGTATTGCACTGGAAGAGATTCAGCAAAGAACAGTTGAGCAAATTGAGGTATTAAATCCCACTTTGTAGGATTGAACCTTCAAGTGCTTTAGTGGAGCGGTTAGGGTTCCTGACTACTATGTGGGAATTGTGGGTTCGAATCCTGGCTGATACAGCTGTTTCGAAATGCTTTAATATCAGTTTGAATTGCTCTGTTCCTGTATCGTTTTGTTTCAACATTGGTCTGAAATCTGAAACACTCTGTGAATAAATATGTCTTGTTTTGGTCATAAAACAGAGTTGTTGCTAGATCAGACACGGTTGTGGCCAGAAGTTAACAAGTATTATTTATATTGTTCATTAAATTTCCCATTTATTGTATTTTATTAATGTCTACCCAAAACCTAAACCCAACCATCAGAGTACTGTAAAAATATTAATCATTGTTTTACAGTGTTACAAAAATGATGCTAAACTGATGGCGTATCAGCAGCATACTATCTAGACTACACCATAAACCAGTAACACGATTAAAATACATAAAACTATGATTTCTGAGTATTTGTACAAGTCGGAATTCGAACCCAAAAGTAATTTGAAGCACAGTAATAATGTGCACACACATGGTCCACTAGGCCATATGAGACAGAAGTGATTTCTGACCCTGTCATTCAAATGCAGATTCGCCAGGTCTCGAAACGCTTCTGAACTGATCGATGCTTTGAATCGCTTTAGTCATGTGACCAGGTGTTTCGAAACACTTTAGTCACGTGACCTGGGTGTTTCAGATCATGCTTCGGTGCAGTGTTTCGAAACACTTGCGCTTCGGGATCTCGACACTGTGTCGAAACATCAGTTTCACATCAGCCATCCCTAATTATCACTACGTCTTCTAGATTTGCCCCTGTGTTTGTCGTTTGGATTGGACTGCTTTCCTGTTGCTGACTATTCGCCTGTTTACAAGTTGATGTCTCTGCCTAATCCCTTTAATAAACTTCTGCATATGGATTCTAACATTGCCTTAGCCTCCTCGTTACACATACACTCTAGCCTAAGTTAGACTCAGCTATGAGCACAAAAAAATATATATTTCTCTTATTACAGGGTTGTTGGTATTTATTATCTTTATACGGGTAGAAATAACACTTGTAAAATATAAACAATAACATATGAACAACACATTTTAGAAAGGTTTTTATGTTTAATTTGCAATCAACAGGGCCCAAAATATACACACCGTAGATAACGATTTACTATGCAGGAAAAATCGTGCATTTAAAAGATAAATACAGCGAGAATTCTGAATATCAACAGGATATTTACACATCCCTGCACTATATAAAATAATCCTTGTCAATTTGTACAATAAACTTAGCAGTATTATTAACTGATGTCTATCAGCTGCTGCAGCATCACTTGTATATTGTTTATAATTTTTTGCTCTCGTTTTCATTTGGTTTTTTCGATGCTTTAATTATATTTGGCAAAGAGAAATTTACATTCATTTTAATGTTTATTAGGTTATTTAAAACAAAAGGCCAACGCTAAACGATGTATATAAATAATATGTAACAATTACAGCTCTATTTGTTATATAAGATTCAGTTTCTAGAACATTAATATTTTATATCAGCAAATTCAGTAGATTAACTCATGCCGAAACTCATAAATGTCAGAGACGTCCTTTGAATCAAGTTCAAATATCCTTACAGGAGATCAATGTAGGTGTCGGATAACATTAGTTTTGTCTTCCTAAATATTATCTTAGACCCTTAAAGAGAATTACTGCTAGATAGCGATCACCTGTATTTTCCCCGTCATGGCTAGGCGTGTATCAGCAAACTAATAAAGCCCTGACCTTACCGAATAAACAGTGTTCCACCAGATCCTGTATGTCAGAAACTATAGCTTACTGCTGAACAGCTCATTTATCATGGTAAAATAACACAGTAATCAAATAATAACACTTAATCTCTTAATTCGTTATTAATAATAACGAATCTCCTCCCGAAGCGAGAGGGGTCTGGCTGCAGACTCGGTGCAGTGCAATCTGAGCTGCATCCAATGCTTTTTAATGCACTCACCTAACCCCACCCCTAACCCTACCCCTCACAGTGACGTCACTAGCTCCATTGAGTGCTTGCGTCATAAAGGCTGCATCCAGATACTATTGCCCGAAGCTCAGACGGTCTGCTTTGAGAAACTGTTAATCACAATGACACGCCCTGTTTTATAGCATTAAGTGAACTAAAAACATACTCTACAAAAATGAAGATATGCACCTATATCAGCTGATAACCAGTGCCCTAACTGACCAGAACCATATTTGGGGCCATTTTACTGCAAGTGTAATTAGTTTTTTTATTTGTGCTCAAGTCTTGTTTATACACGGAGAAGGCAGGCTTTATGACTTGTACTGCAGCCAGCCCCTAGGGGGCGATCTAACAGCCAGGACCTTCACTCAAAAGCAGGCATGTGGCTCACTTGATATGAACACAAACACATTGTCTGAGAGCAGCAGAAAAACAGGAGCTGTCCAGTGCTGAAACAGAGATGGGTTTTAAACATCAAGCCTCCATATCTGCCACCAAACACAAGCAGGATGACATCAATACCCACAATGCCATTCAGGAGAGAGAAATCACACATGAGATCTCAGTACAGTCAGTCTTTTCTTCAGCAGACCATAATCAGATTAAATGAAGGACGAATGAAACCTTCTGCTAATGTTATTATAGAGGTCGAAAACAGGGTGTTCAAAAAAGATCCAAACATTCCAGATCGTCACTTCTGCATAAATGAATCAGCTATTTTTTTACATCACTTCATACTTAAGCCTCTCATCAAATCTTTTGACCAATCAAATGCTCTCTAGGATCTGACATGCCCCGCCCCCTTCAACATGATATTGTTATATGTACTTGATTTCAACCCCTCACTGGCAAAGCTGTGATAAAAATTGCTATTGGCTGTTCAGAAAGGGGGAGGGGCTACTTTATGTCCCGCCCTCTCTTCATGGCTCAGTTCAAACTGTCATCAAACAAAAACTTCACATTATAAAGCACGTCAAGGCCCTTTTTAAGGGTCAAATGAAAAGTGCATTGCCCAAAATGAAAGCATGTTCTCAACAACACGTGCATGAAGTTTTTGTCCAAGTTTTCCAAGTAAATGTGTGCCCAATGGTAATTCAGCAGGTATTAATGAACTGATGTTTCACCTAATTAAAGCTGCATGAACTTTGACAAACACTATCAGACTGTATGAGGCTGATTTCACTTTGCTATTTTAGCTTCAAAATAGTGCTGTTACAGCGGTTTTCTCAACAGGAGAACATTTCTCAAGGGTTAATTCATGCAAAAGTACAATAAAAAGTCACAATTTACTCAACCTCATGTTGTTCGGAAGCATGCTTGACTTTTCAATTTAATGAACAAATATAATTGCTTTAGGTCTATAAAATAAAAGCACCATAAAATGTATATTTCAGTTCTTAAAAACAGGTTCACAATCTGCTATCGACTGCAAACCTCTATTGATCTCTAATAAATGCTGGGTTGTTTTAACCTAATGTTGAGTCAAATACTGAAAAAGTCAATCATCGGCTAAAAAAAAAGCATTTTAAATTTAAACAAATACTAAAATATAACCCAGCATTAGGGTCAGTGTCGGATTGGCGGCATGGGCAATATGGACGATCGCCCGGGGCAGCATCTTGCTGAGGGCGGCATGCGGAGACGGTGCCAAAAAACCATCCCCTATTAAAAGCATTGGGATACGATTTACTTTATGCAAGTGTATTAACTTGGCAATCCCTAATAAAGACGTTAGAGGCCGTTCACAGTTGGCATCTTTTGTACGCGTTCTCTGTGTGCAACCAAAACAACACTAGTGAAAGCAAACTGACGCATGTGCGCAGAAAACCATTGCTGTGCGCCTCACGCACTCCTGTGTGAATCCCGGTTGTTTGCATGCACGCTGATAAAATACACGCCGCTCATGCGCCGTGAAACCGGAGTAAAAGCCTTTTGTGCAGAGGTGTCGACACAAAGTGAGTTTTGCAAGTCGACAAAACTAAAGTTTATATAATATGATGATGATGATGATGATGATGATGATGATGATGATGTTACTTTCACTAAGAATGGTTATAAAGCAGAAAGCAGGGATAAAAAGTCAGGGAGATAAGACTTCATAACATTAATTCTTGGCTATAAGTCGGGTCTAGGACCACAGATAATTCTATAAAACATATTTATATTTTTTGTATTCTTTATAATTGTCATAACTGATATTCATGCAAAAGATTTCTTAAGTGATCTTAGCATATCACTCCAGTTGTTACACTGTTTTCCAGTAACATTAGGATTTCTGTTTTTTGTTATGTACTTATAATAATAATTGCATAATAATATTAATAATAATTGTATTTATTTAGAATAAATATAAATAAATTGTTATATTTATTGAAAAAAAATAAAATCTAACAATTTAAGTGGGGTGGTTTGCCCAGGGTGTCATTTAAACTAGAACCGCCACTGATTAGGGTTTGTCCACATTTTACCCATGCAACATTGGTTTACAAAAGGGTTATCAATCTCCTGGAGGTTCGGTGTCCTGCAGATTTTAGCTCCAACCCCAATCATGCATACCTGGGCTAGCTAATCAAGCTCTTATTAGGCTTTCTAGAAACATTGGCTGTTTCTCAATATGTGTTCTTCAGCAATCTTGTTTCCTTGAGTTCTCATGTAACATCATCATCAACCGCCAAAGTTCAGTTCCAAAACTCAAGACAGCAAGAACGGAGGATGCGTGAAAGCCGATGCAGACTTGAGCACCGAACTCTGCACTGAGCACTGAACTGTCATTGCGACTGGAGGTGGGAAGCACAGCATATTAAATAGCTTTATTATTAAAGTTTAGAGATTTAAAGAGCCATTATTATACATTAAAAAGGGTCATGTTTTGATTTTAAGGGTCATCAAAAAACACTTTCATGGTCTTATAATCTGCATTTATTTTTACCTAATTATCCCAGCGACTCCCATATGAATCGTTCAGCGATTCATTTGTTCCTAAACCCCTCCTTAGCGCAAAGCTAATCTGCGCTGATTGGACCGATGACAGCCTGTTGCCATTGGTCGACAGCGTTCAGCGCGAGACAGAGTGAAATGCCCACCATGACTTATCACCAATATTGAAGTAGTCAGAGTGCAGAGTGTGTGTATGTGTGAGCATACCTGCCAACACTCCTGTTTTTCCTGGGAGTCTCCTGTATTTCAAACCCATTTCCCGCCACCCTCCCGTTTTGTTATTTATCCTGGAAAACTCTCGTAATTTCAACCCCAAACTCACAATAATTTCAAGATAGTACAGTCTGTGAAACCCCCGGCTTGCCAACATTGGTATAGATCCAATCAAAGCGGCCGCCCGAAACATGCTTCATAGTAGTTAACTTACTAAAGCCACAGTACACAGTACCCAGTTTCAACAGTGTTATTTAGACACCTCACTCCCAAACCTAACCCCCCCCCAAACCTAAAATGCTCACAAACGCATTTAAATCCGTAAACAAAGTGTCACGCGTCACGCTTTCAATGTGGCTTTAGACATTATATGAGAATATAAAAAGTTAACCAGATACACTACAAGCGCTTACAAGTAACACAATTAAATACATCATTTGCAAGCTAGAGAAAACAAGGAGGCAGCCATTTTAAAATCGCACTTACTTACACTTGTGAAATGGAGGAAGAAAGTGGTTCATGAACTCTGTACTGATGAAGTTCCTGTCGAGCTCTGACAAAGTCCCACTCATCAATAGTGTTTTCCAATCCTTTAACAAACGGCTGACAAATCGCCCGTTGTAAGCATGTAGATTCCAGGGAACACAGCACAAGGCGGATTGGTGCAGCGGCAACAGTAATGCGGTCAATGTACCGGTCCGTCGTGGTGAGGAAGGAGCTGAGCCAAAAGGCAAAGCTTTCGATTTACCTGTCAATCTACGTTTCTACTCTCACCTATGGTCATGAGCTTTGGAGCATAAGACTGCTACCCCCCGCGACCCGGCCCCGGAAAAGCGGCAGAAAATGAATGAATGAATGAATGAATGAATGAATGAATGAATGAATGAACAGCACAAGGCCAGGGCTATAATGCTAAGGTATTTTTGGGTAGAGAAAATAATACAAATTTTCCCTCACAGTTCCAAAAATATCCAGCTGAGCACAGCGTCTTCATGATTAGATTCAACCAGGGTCTGTTGCAGTGTTTGTGGGCGGGGCCGCAGGTTTACATTTTCCCGGGTTTGTGCGCACAACAATTGGGCGGGGTTTAAGTTTCATATTGACGTCACGCCGAAATGGCTAAAGACTCATTATCAAGACGATTCATTTGAAGCACTATGAGTCGACTCCTTTACAGATGAATCAATAATTTTAAACACGGTGCACTTTCAGATTTAGCCTTAGCTGGATATTTCACTTCACTTAGAGCTATGCTACACCCTACATAGAACAGGGGTCATCAACTATATTTGTCAGAGGGCCTGAGTTTTACTAGACAGTCTCCTTAGGGTCCGGACCCTGAAGAAGAAAAATCAAATAAAAATCTCATTTTGGCTCAACATTATGTTTAATGTTTACACTTTTTCAGTTTCATGACAAAACTGAAGGCATTTGATTCAGGCCCCCATCACCTATACCACAGTCAACCACTAGGAGTGATTGCTATTTTTCCTCAACTCAATAAGGCTAAGTCAACAAGAGGAAATGTAACTTTAGCCATTGATTAAGCACTGCGAGTAGCCCGTTTCAGCATTGTGATTTGATATCAAGCCCACTTAACGTTTCATTTGACATGCAAACATTATTTGTGACCTGTTTTGTTCTGCTACCAGGTTATTTATTTACCTATTTTAAGTTGTGCCAGATTGTTTTTCCTCCTTTTTTTTTTTAGTCCTGAAGCAGACATCCCAAGTCTCCCGGAAGTTCTATGAGTCTCCTGCAAATGCATAGAGACTCCCAGATGCCCGCAAACGAATGATAATCTCCCGGAAATCGCGCGTCTTCCTCCCGCTCCTCAAATACGTCGCTCACCCCTCTCCACCGCATCCTTCCTTGCTCTTCATCTCCGCCTAGACCCCACCCGGTCTTCACTTACTCTAAAACCTGTTTGAAACAATAAATGCTTAACGCCGCATGGTCTGTCTGAGTCTGTCCTCATTTGGAAGTGTAGCCTAAATATAGTCATAAAGGGTGGTTATTCTGACAAGAGACTCAGTTGTTGTTATTTTTAGTAGCTTCAATAGTGCAGACCACTATTTTCTTTTTGATACTTACAATTTTGGAATTCAGTCGTGGGCCAGATTGAACGGCTCAGCATGCCGCCAGTTGATGGTCATTGGCATAGAAGGTCATTCTCAAAAACCCATGACCTGATAAAGAACCATAGCTCTTTAGCTTATTGTCTCAGGAGATTCCCTAATTGAGACGTTAAGAAGTAAACCACCATGAAAAGCTTAATAAATGCATAAACACATTAAGGGTGTATATTTGTTGAAATGTATATTAAAATTGGTTTTATTTGTATTGTGCAATGTATATCTGTACGGTCTATATGAGTAGTATATATTGTGAAAAGGGGGAAAACAATAAATCATTGTATGAATGCTGTAATGTTTAAATAATTTTCGGGTAAACACACATAAATGTCATGTGACCATCAGAAAGAGCGCAGCATCGTTTCACAGAGAACACTGGTTCTCTGTTCTTGCGGTCTCCAGAGTTGTTCTTCTGAGGTGACCTGGCAATACCGCTCTTCACAAGAACGCAAGTCCATTCTCTAAGTTCTTGGAATTGAGAAACAGCCATCCTTGCAGGTGTGTTGAGGCAAGTTGAAGCTAAAATCTGCAGGACACTTGACCTCCAGAACAGAGTATGAGAACCTCTGGTTTACAACAACAACCCAGCATTTCCTTGAGTGCTATAGATCAAATCTCATTCTTATTTTAAATAAAACAAAAATAAATCCTGGTTTTGACTAAAATGTTAGCAAATGTATAATTAAATACAATGACAGTATGCAAGTAGCAATATTTAAAGAAAATAAGCTTTTTTTAATAATGTCATTCAACGCACAAGACTCAAGACATGTGGTCAAAAACGTCCATCAAGTGCATGTTTACACTGAAAACAAAGGAAACGCTCTGCAGTGGAATGAAAACGCCTGCTGTTACTGTATGCTTCATCTGTCAGGGCATGACCGACTGAAAGATGCTGCAGTTTTCTTTGTTTTTAGAAAACACATACTGTTAAAACAAGCCTATTACTGGAGTACAGCAAGTTCTAGAGCATGTTATTGGGTAGAAAAAAATGCAGTAGAAATTCATTAGTTAAAAAAACTCAAATATTTGACTTCATATGTTTTGCATAATCAGTGAAGATATTTAACAGTTTAATTTGTTTATATTTATTAAATGATAGATAGATAGATAGATAGATAGATAGATAGATAGATAGATAGAT
>CAIGQZ010001210.1:2414779-2427756 GCA_903798205.1 Danio tinwini
ATAGATAGATAGATAGATAGATAGATAGATAGATAGATAGATAGATACATATTTATATTCATTTGTTTTATATTGAACACATATTTATACTAAAATCTTGAATTGCTCAAACTTTCCTTTACCATAGACTTTACCATGTTACATGCATGAATTTATTTATTTTTTTATTTAAAATTTAGTTTTTATTTTATTTGAAATTAAATTGAATAGAATTTTTTTCCAAACATTTTATTTATTTTATTTAATATTTAATTGTACTTAATTTTATTTATTATAAAAAATTACTTATTTAAATATTTATTTGATTTAATTGTATTTTATAATATTCATGGTTGCTTTTTCTGTTTTACTTTTTTCCCTTTTGCTTTCATTGCATGGAAAAAGCTGCACGAACATTCTTCAAAACATCTCCTTTTGTGAGCAAAAGGAAAGGTGTAGTGCATATGAAATAATAAATGCTGACAGAATGAAATTATTCCTTGAGGGGTGTGTATGCATTACAGATCAGGCAGAGAGAGCGTGTGTGCGTGATTGTGATGGCGAGCTGGAGTCCGCGTGTGTTTGGCGGGCTGCCAGAGACCCTCCTGTGAACCTTCATGCATCCAGACACAATTAATTATGCATGACATTCACTGAAGAAGTCTGAGTCGACAGCATGTCCTGTGTTCTTGAGATGCCTGTGTGTTTGCACACAAGCTTACAAGTGTGAGCTCATTTCTGTGACTTACTTTCCTGAATTAACTGAAATATTTGCACAAGTTAGTTTTTTTGGGTGGTTGCCAGGGCGTTGCTATTTAATTGCTGGGTTGTTGTGGGTGGTTTACAGTGGGTTGCTATGCAGCTGACAGGGTGTAGCCATGCACTTTATATAGCCATTGAGAGTGGTTGCTTTGCACATTCTAAGGCTTTCCTTTTCAGTTTCCAGGGCGTTGCTATGGAGTTCATAATTCACTGCTATACAGTTGCTAAGGCTGTGGTTGTCAGGGTGTTGATAGGCAGACGTCAGAGTGTTGCTATGCGTTTACTTGAGTAATATGGGTTGTTTCCAGGTCTTTGCTTTGCATCTACGAAGGTTTTGCCATTCAAATGCAAGGGTGTTGCTATGCAGTTGCTAAATCAGTTGTTATGGTCTTGTGGGTGGTTGCCAGGATGCTGATAGGCAGATGCTAGAGTGTTGCTATGCATTTGAGTATTGTGGGTGGTTTCCATGCCATTGCTGTGCAGTTACTAAGGCTTTGCTATTCAGTTGCCAGGGGGTTGTTATGCAGTTGGTAAAGCAGTTGTTAAAGCATTGAGGGTGGTTGCCAGGGTGTTGCTATGCATTTGTTGGGATGTTGTGAGTGGTTGACAGAGAGTTACTATGCAGATGAAAGAGTGCAGCCATGCAGTTGCTATAGTTGTTGAGAGTGATTGCCAGAGGGTTGCTATGGAGTTGCTAAGGCTTTTCTATTAAGTTTCCAGGGTGTTGCTATGCAGTTCTTAAAACACTGCTATACAGCTGCCAAGGTTGCGGTAGCCAGGGTGTTGATAGGCAGATGTTGGAGTGTTGCTACGCGTTTATTTAAGTATTATGGGTGGTTTCCATGTCATTGCTGTGCAGTTACTAAGGCTTTGCTTTTCAGTTGCCAGGTGGTTGTTATGCAGTTGGTAAAGCAGTTGTTAAAGTGTTGTGGGTGGTTGCCTGCGTGTTGCTATGCATTTGTTATGATGTTGTGAGTAACTGACAGGGGGTTGCTATGCCGATGACAGGGTGCAGCCATGCAGTTTCTATAGTCATTGAGAGTCGTTGTCAGAGGGTTGCTATGGAATTGCTAAGGTTTTTCTATTCAGTTTCCAGGGTGTTGCTAGGCAGTTCCTAAAGCATTGCTATAGAGTTGCTGGTTGCCAGGGTGTTGATAGGCAGACGTTAGAGTGGAAACCACCAACAATACTCAAATAAATGCAAAGCAACATTTATTTGAGTATTGTTGGTGGTTTCCAGGTAATTGCTATGCAGTTACTAAGGCTTTGCTATTCAGTTGCCAGGGTGTTGCTATGCAGTTGTTAAAGAATTGTGGGTGGTTGCCAGGGTGTTGCTATGCATTTGTAGGGACGTTGTGAGTGGTTGACAGGGGGTTGCTATGCAGACGAAAGAGTGCAGCCATGCAGTTGCTATAGTTATTGAGAGTGGTTGCCAGAGGGTTGTTGCTAAGGATTTTCTATTAAATTTTTAGGGTTTTGCTATGCATTTGCTAAAACACTGGTTGATTGTTGCCAGGACATTGCTATTTAGTAGCTAGGGTGTTATTCAGATTCCAGAGTGTTGCTACGCAGCTGCCTAAAAATTGTGAGGAGTTGTTAGGGTGCTATGCATGGTTGCTAGGGTGTTGCTTGTGTTTTCCAATGCAATGGTATTCAGTTGCTACTCAGTATCTAGGCTAGGGTGTCATGGGTGGTTGAAAGGGCATTACTAAGCAGTTGCTGGGTGGTTGCTAGTGTGCTGCTATGCATTGAGTGTGGTTGTCAGGGTATGACAATGCAGATGCAAATGTGTTGATATACAGTTGCTAAGATTGTTGTTATCAGGGTGTAGGCAGACGTTAAGGTGTTGCTATACTTATTTAAGTATTGTAGGTGGTTGCCACGGCATTGCTGTGCAGTTAGTGATGCTTTGCTGTTCAGTTACCAGGGATTTGTTATGCAGTTGCTAAGCAGTTGTTCGAGTGTTGTCCGGGTGTTGCTATACAGCTGCAATGGGTGTTGTGGGTTGCTGCCAGGACATTGCTATTGAGCAGCTAAGGAGTTATTCAGGTTCCAGAGTGTTGCGATGCAGCTGCTTAAAAACTGTGAAGCAGTCGTCAGGGTGTTATGAATGGTTGCTAGGGTGTTGCTTCTGTTAGTCAAGGCGAGGGTGGTTCTTAAGGCATGGCTTTTTAGTTGCTAGGGTTATGTAGACAGTTGCCAGACTCACTGCTATGCAGCTGCCAAATCCAAATGAAAAGACTCTCTGTAAATGCATGTTCAGTTTGGCTTAATTAAAGCGCTTCTACCCTCCACTGCAGAAAGTCCAGTATGCAGATGGTCAGCAGTACAAACCGGTCAATACAGCAAAGTGTTTAATCCCAGAAGAACAGTGTGTTTGTTAAAGAAACATCACGTCCACATCACTTCATCAGCTGCTGATCCATGGACATGAAGAGTAGACTTAAACTGCAAATACAGACAAAGCTGTGAGCAAACAGCCAGGGCCACACAAGCACTGAATACATGTGTGTCTTACGAGGGTCTCGGCGGACATGAATGCACCAATACTGAACAATGAGCAATTCAACTTAAGCTGAAAACAATCTGGTGTAGGATTCACTTAAAAATGTTAGGTAAATAGCTAGTAATGCAATGAATTGATGTTTTTTTATTATATACAGTTGAAGTCAGAATTATTAGCCCCCCTGTTTATGACCGCTTGCTTTTTGAGCGCTGGCGAGTTCTTACACCCCTATTACTGGTCATTGTCTTCACTTGCTCAACAGAAAGGGCTGTGATTGACTTTACAAACGAAAGCGCTGTTCACCCATGAGTGACGCGGAAAAACAGCCGCGGGTCAGTCTATATGTGCATAATACACGGTTATCAGGTAATCCGTAATAGAATAAATACAATACAATAAACTCGCACCATAGGCACGCTTGTGTCTGAATCCACAAGTATTGCTTTAACAGCCGAGAGGAGAGGAAACTTTACCTCACGAACATGCCAACGGGTAAAATGCTCAAAGTGTGTGTGTGGGGAGAGAGAGAAAGAGAGAGAGAGCGAGAGGGGCAGAGATGGTGTTTTACAGCATTTCTCCCTTGTGAAATAGCGGCTCGTGTTTTACCATTGCTCATTGTCAGTGAAAGATTTGCTATTTAAGTAGTAGGAGTGTTTTATTTACTCACCCTCGCCTCCTTCGCCATAGTATTCTACCGCGACATCGCGGATAGGGGATAAATGACGTCAGTGCATAATAACCGGTTATGATCTATTACTGAACCGATATCGAATTGTCCCCATCTGCATTGCGGTGCACCGAAGAAACAATTAATTTTGACACCCCTAGTAAAAGTTGTGATATGCAAAATTTGAAATGCAGCTGATGCATCCATGCAAAATCCAAATTACTGTTCACCCCAAAATCTAAAAGGATATTTTTTAAAAGAAAATTATTACCTTATTTAATTGCTATTAATATTAATATTGCTGTTTAATTGCTTAATATGCTATTAAAAAAGGGAACGCAATAATGTACTACATAAAACCAGTTAGTCTATATATATATATATATAAATATATATATAATATAATATATATATATATATAAAACAAAAGATGGCGAAGACTATATAGATTGTCAATGTCAATGTTTTCAGTTCTCATATAAGCTCAGAGTAGACAATAGTGGACATGCTGCTAGATAAGAGCCAGTCACATTGTATTGAGCTGTTTTTTCTAACAGATTGGGTCCTTTAGTGAACAAAGAGACTGACAGCTGCAGGAGGAGAGAGAGAGGAGCTTTTAAAAGGCTATTTATTTTACCCTTAAAACCATTTCACAATAAAGAAAAAAAATACTTATAATAAGCCTTAGAGAAGAATATTCAGTGATTTTGAGATATGCATATACTAGTGCTGGGCAAAGATTAATCACGATTAATCACATTCAAATTAACAAAGTTTGTCGACAAAACAATGAAAACAATGTGTGTGTGTGTGTGTGTTAGTGTGTGTGTGTGTGTGTGTGTGTGTGTGTGTGTGTGTGTGTGTGTGGTTGAAGTCAGAATTATTAGCCCCCCTTTGAATTATTTAAATATTCCCCAAATGATGTTTAACAGAGATAGAAATGTTCACAGTATGTCTAATAATAATTTTTCTTCTAGAGAAAGTCTTATTTGTTTTATTTCAGCTAGAATAAAAGCAGTTTATAATTTCTTAAACACCATTTTAAGGTCAATATTATTAGCCCCTTTAAACTATATTTTTTCGATAGTCTACAAAAACTATTTTGTTACATCGATATTTAAATTTATAATTGTATTTTATCTCTAATCATAAACATTATAAATTACACAGTACACACATACATAGACACCCCATAGACTTCCATACATACGCACGCGTCAGAATCGGAAACACAAGCTCTTGTGACAAGTTTCACAGTTCGCTGCATTGCAAAATTCAAGCTTGGTGAACTCTAACCTGGGAAATCGCATCGAGTGACTGCGTGAGACCAATCGGAGATCAAAACATGACCTCTCTGAACAGAAATGTAAAATATGGACCAATCGCTTGGTGTTTTAAATGTCTAATCATCTCGTTTAATCCCGCCGTTTTTTGCAGCGCCGTACAACAGAATTGCTTATGCTCAAACTCCAGTGTGACCGCGGCTTAATTTTGAGAGGAGCACGTGAAATGATTGATCATGGCTGTCCTCTTATCCGTAATCAGCAATAATCCAATCAGATTGATTCAAGCTTACAATAAATAGACCAATTTCGCCCTACAACCTTGTCTTTGTTTTGGAAGAATCCCCCCTTGTACCCCCTTCTTTCTTTTCCTCCCTTTACCAAGGGGAGCTCTCAAGACCTACCTGATCTCGGACCCCCTGATATGCTTATTGACCAGGTGGGAGGCCTGTGCTCAATTATCTCCGAGCTCAGGGTTCTCTCCCGGGAGAGCATGCCAAACCTGCTAATAGCGTCAAGCATACAGTGCATCCAGAAAGTCTTCATAGCGCTTCACTTTTTCCACATTTGTTTATGTTACAGCCTTATTCCAAAATGGATTAAATTCATTTATTTCCTCAACATTCTACAAACAATCCATGACAATGTGAAAAAAGAGGTTTTGAAATTTATTTAAAATAAAACATCTGTAAAATCACATGTACATCAGCATTCACAGCCCTTGCTCAATACTTTGTTAATGCACCTTTGGCAGCGATTACAGTGATTACAGCCAAACGTAACGCCTGACATTCACTCCAAAGAGTTCAATTTGAGTCTCATCAGACCAGAGAGTTTAGTTTCTTATGGTCTGAGAGTCCTTCAGATGACTTTTGGCAAATTCCAGGCAGAGAGTGGTTTTAGTCTGGCCACTCTACCATACAGGCCTGATTGGTGGATTGCTGCACAGATGGTTGTCCTTCTGTAAGGTTCTCCTCTCTCCACAGAAGAACGCTGGAGCTCAGACAGAGTGACCATCGGGTTCACCTCGAGTTCTGCTGGTTCCAAACATCTTCCACTTACGGATGATGGAGGCCGCTGTGCTCACTGGAACTTTCAGAGCAGCTGAAATGTTTCTGTAACCTTCCCCAGCCTTGTGCCTCGAGACAATCCTGTCTCGGAGATCTATAGGCAATTCCTTTGTCTTCATGCCTGGTTTGTGCTTTGACATGCACTGTCAACCCTGGGCCCTTATATAGACAGGTGTATGCCTTTTCAAATCATGTCCAATCAGCTGAATTGACCACAGGTGAACTCCAATGAAGCTGCTGAAACATCTCAAGAATGATCAGTGGAAACAGAATGTACCTGAGCTCAATTTAGAGCTTCATGCCAAAGGCTGTCAATACTGATGTACATGTGATCTTACAGGTGTTTATTTTTAATAAATTTGCAACAATTTCAAAACCTCCTTTTTCACATTGTCATTATGGGGGATTGTGTGTAGAATGTTGAGGAAATAAATCAATTTAATCCATTTGGAATAAAAAATTTGGAAAAAGTAAAGCACTATAAAAACTTTCCAGATGCACTGTATCTAAGTATGAACTCTTGAAATCCCCTATTAAAAAGTTGTCTTGAAAAAAAAACCCAAACCTTTGTTCATGCACAATTTTTTCTCAAAACTCAATTTGTCGCTGTTTATGTCGCTCCAGTTCAGTTCTGTATGTCTTCCAGATGGTTAACATTGCCCAGCCAATTAAAAAAGTATACATTTCTTTTTTGTTGCACGAATACTCATACCCGGGTGGCACGGTAGTGCAGTGGGTAGCCCCATCCACCGAATCCCCTTCTAATCATTCCCATCCACCGAATTGGCTCTATCACTGTCTCTTCACTCCACCTATAGCTGGTGTGTGGTGAGTGCACTGGTGCCGTTGTCCTGTGGCTACCATCGCATCATTCAAGTGGATGCTACACACTGGTGGAGGTGGTGTGAAGAGATTTGGGCTTTGGGTGTATGGCCATACACAATAAATGCGCTATATGAATACACATTACATTACATTACAAAAAACGGACCTCCCGATTAGCCAATCCGGGCCTGGCAGGGACTTTACATTCTATTGAAATTCACAATCAATTTGCAATATTGACCTCATCGCATTAATAAGAGATTTTTTAAGAAGAGAGAGAGAGATTGTCTTTGATACTACTTTAACTTTTAGACATGCATACTAATTAAACTTCCTTTTTAACCATCACAATGAAACCGCTAACGCAAATCTTAATAATGTCTACCAAAAAAAAACACAGATCAATGTGTACAGCATTGATCAGTCTCCAGAGAACAAAAGCTGAGCAGATTGATTGTATCTGTGCACTATACACAACACCTGACCCTCAGCCCTGACTTCAACATCACCCGTTCACCCTTGGCTCCCTTCATCCCCAAAAAAAGCCATCTCATTACCATTCTCCAATAAATCCAACATCGCTAATCCTCTTACTTTCACCCCAACCTCTGCATATAAGCCCAAGCTTAAACCCCCCAAAATTCTGAAATTGCAGACAACTCCCGGAGGAGACGCCGCTGGACAGTTCTGGCAGCTGTCAGAGCGGCCTGTGATTATGATGTCAGAGCGGCGCAATCATGATGTCAGATAATAAATAATATGATGTCAGATGTTGGATGAATAATAAATGCCCACAGCTGCTGGGGACTTTTTGACCTGGAGCAACCTCAGTGCGACTCAGTGATCTGAGTCTATACTTTACCTCTGGAGTTGCAGCCGCCTGTCGAGTGCACTTACTAGGGCTCACGGACACTGATATCTCTCTTATTGACCATATTCTTGACATACGACAAGGTGCAGCCATTGGAATCTTTTTTTTTGGCTCGTGTCTCATTCACTTCCATTGATTTTCAGATGTTAAAAATGGCTCGTTCTGCTGCTTGATGTTGCAAACTGATGCCATCTTAATATATTATTCTACTTGTTTGTGGAGCTAATAGTTTGGCTAATATTACTCCTAGTCTGAAGTTTGTCCCACACTCTCAGAAAAAAAAGGTACATATAATGTTCCATAACCTCTTAATGCCCAATATGTTTTTTTTACATGCATTTTTTATTTCTCTTTGCTATTTAAGCTAATTGGAACCTAATTAGAATAAAACCTAAGTACAATTCAATTCACCTTTATTTGTATAGCGCTTATACAATGTAGATTGTGTCAAAGCAGCTTCACATAAAGTAGAAGATTATAGTGAATGTAAACAGTGTCAGTTTAGTTTTTAGTGTTTAAGTTCAGTTCAGTTTAGCTCAGTTCAGTGTGGTTTAATAATCACTACTGAGAGTCCAAACACTGAAGAGCAAATCCATCGATGTGCAGCTCTACAGATCCCGAACCATGCAAGCCAGTGGCGACAGCGGCAACCAAAAAACTTCACCAATTGGCGAAAGTGAAGAATTTAAAAAACCTGGAGAGAAACCAGGCTCAGTTGGGCACGACCATTTCTCCTATGGCCAAACGTCTTGTGCAGAGCTGCAGTCTAGGTGCCAGAGGCTGGAGAATGCTGGACCTCATCGAAGACTCGGCTGTCCCTGGAGTGTCACAGGAATCAGTCTCATGCTCTCCACTTCACCATGAACACCACAGCAGCTGCTCAGGATACGGCCTGGTCCAGGATTATGAAAATCTTAAGATCATCTCGCTGGTCTTGGATCGCATCAGTGGTGCTGCATAAGTATTATCTTTTGACATGATGTACTTTTAGATAAAATGTATGTCCATATATGTAGACTCGTGGTCCGAATTTACATAAAACACTTTTTTCCTGACTGTTTTTAATGCATATATGACATTTTTTTTAACATGTTTTGACTATCAGACAGTAAAAACAATATTTTTTTTCTTATTATGGACAGTTAAAAATGGTGTTTGGGACATTTCATATGCTGCAAAACAGTTGCAGGAAGACACTGTATGCCTGTAACAAAATATAAAACATTTAAAGTATTTTAAATAGCTGCTTAAAAGCTAAAATAAGCTGTCCACATATGTGGCCACTAAGCCCTATGAGGATAAGGAACAGTTTTGTACTTTTGTAAAAGTTGTACCTTATATGGTCCAGAAAAGACCTCTTATGATACTGTTCCTTTTATGATACAATTGAAATGAAGGTACACAATTATTCTCATAAAAAAGGTCCATAAGTGTTGGACAACTCTTTTTTTTTACAATATCTATGAAAATAAATATTACTGGAAAGGCAAAGTCATTTTATGAATAATATTTTATATTAAAACATGAATCATCATTTTAAAGCATATATGTTTAAAGAAACTCATAAACATTCATTATTAAGTTCTATAATACACTCTCAGAAATAAAGGTACGAGAGCTGTCACTGGGGGTAGTACCTTTTCAAAAGGTACACATTTGTATCTAAAGGGTCCATATTGGTACCTCAAAAGTATATATTAGTACCTCAAAATTTTAGGAGGAACACTTTTGTACTTTTTAGGTACTAATATTAACCCTTGAGGTATTACTATGGACCTTTTAGGTACAAATTTGTACCATTTTAAAAGGTACCATCCCAGTGACAGCTCTCGTACCTTTATTTCTGAGAGTGTACAAAACAACTGGTAAAACAAAACTATAGGTACACTCTTAGAAATAAAAGGTACGCGAGCTGTCACTGGGGTGGTACCTTTTTAAAAGGTTAACATTTGTACCTAAAGGGTCCATATTGGTACCTCAAAGGTATATATTAGTACCTAAAAAATTTAAGAGGAACACTTTTTTACTTTTAAGGTACTAATATGTATCCTTGAGGTACCAATATGGACCTTTTAGGTAAGAATTTGTACCTTTTGAAAAGCTACCACCCCAGTGACAGCTCGCATACCTTTATTTCTGAGAGTGTACTGTAAATTAAACATTTAAGGCATTTTTAATAAACATTTCCACTACACACGTGAGCTGGCAAAATCTCGCTACAATACTTTTGCATAATTATGTTTCTATTTTAAAATTAGGTAAGTTAAATGAACTTTTAAGCGATTACAAAGGTATTGTGTGAAAACTGGAGAAAAAAATGTTTTATATTGTGGATGGGAGAATGTGTTTCTGTAACATTTATGTGAAAAGAGCTGTGAAATGTTTAGCAATAAAATTGATCTTTTGATTTATGTCAAAGTAATTTTTATTCTTTATTGTAAATGGAAAAGGGGCATTTACACAAAGAAACCTTTTTTTAAAAATCATTGTTTAAAAATCAAGTGTGATATTTTATATTTACTGAAAAAAATTGACTCATTTTGGATAAAGCAAAATGCCTTTAAATGGTTCTCGTAGGAACACATTTGACATTGTTAAGATACAAAGTGTCTTGTCACTGTAGTGGTACCTTTATGGATCAGATTTGTACCTTTGATGAAGGTACATTATTGTATCTGCAGGTTTTTAAAACCAAAGGTACATTTTGGTTTCCCATGATACAAATCATGTCCTTAAAAGGTACAAACTGCAATGGTACAAACATGTTTCTTTGTCTTAAGGTTCAATTCTGTTCTATAAAAAGGTACTGCCCCAGTGACAAGGGTTTGTACCTCCTTTGGTATTGTACCATTTTTTCTAAGAGTGCATAGGCGACTGAATCGGAAGCTCTAAAACATTGCAGAATAAGGTCAATAAGGCAGAGAATTTATTACACACTGTTTATTTATGCTTTAGAATTGCATTACAGAAGCTTAATCTTTCTTCCAACAACTTTCAACCTTACAAAGTTTGAAAAAGTGACTTTTCTGGACATGTGTAATAGTCTGCAGTGCTATATTGTCTGGGTTGGTGCTGAATATCACACTACACATACCTTTTAATAAACTGCAGCACATTTTCTGATATTTTACAGACTTATTTCTCTAGATATTATTTCTTATTAATTCAAATGACTCAAATGTCAATAAAAGTGACTTTGTTAAAGTGTAGAGTTGAATTATCAACATCAAAAGTGGACAGAGCAGAGATCAACATCCCATAATGCAATTCACAACCAGAAATAAACACTTGAGAATCACTAAATACAGAAACTGTGCATAAACAGATATTTAGTCAAGCCTGAAATTATTTATGGTAAATTCTGACTTAAAGTTACTTTTATTCAACTAGCAAGTTATTATTTTGGACCGGAAATGACAGAGGCTTCTCCCAAAAGATAATAAGAGGATGTACAAGAGTCATCATTGTGGAAATAATATATTTCCCAGCTTTCATTTGCATTTGAACAAACATTTTAAGTCAGATTTTCCCAGGGGTCTGAATAATTTCTGCCTTGACTGCATATTTGCACAAAGTAAATTTTTGCTTCATGAATCAACTGAGCAGTTTTGAAGCTATGGTCTGATTTTTGAAAATGACTTTTAGTCCTGTATTACTCTAAAGTAAACTTAAGACTTACTGCATTTGGACATTGCAACAAAGAATATTGTGAGTAGTATTCTATCTATGTTTCTGTTTAAGTAAATGTTCAATATCTTGCAGTTTGCAATGCAATAGTGGAGTTTCATTTCACTTCATTCC
Source organism: Danio tinwini (assembly GCA_903798205.1). Classification (NCBI taxonomy): domain Eukaryota; kingdom Metazoa; phylum Chordata; class Actinopteri; order Cypriniformes; family Danionidae; genus Danio; species Danio tinwini. The sequence goes on from CAIGQZ010001210.1 coordinate 2,426,544, forward strand.
TTCATTCCTTCATTTTCCTTTGGCTTAGTCTTTATTTCAGAGGTCGCCACAGCGGAATGAAATACCAACAATTCCAGCTTATGCTTTACGCACTAGATGCCCTTCCGGCTGCAACGCAGTACTGGGAAACACTCATACACACATTCACACACACACACACTCATACACTAAGGCCAATTTAGTTCATCAATTCCTCTATATCACATGTGTTTAGACTTTGGGGGGAAACCCACACCAACGCGGGGAGAACATGCAAACTCCACATAGAAACGCCAACTGGCCCAGCCGGGACTTGAACTAGCGACCTTCTTGCTGTGAGGCCACAGTGCTAACCACTGAGCCACTGTGACGCCCCCTTTTGCCATGTCTTTGAACTATTTTGTTCTGTTGCTTTCCACATTTCAGTTACACTCTTAAGCATGCAATAAGTAGACTAGTACACTAGTTACAGTACATACTAGTTATGCATTTCTCAAATGCTTTTGAATGAAATCATCTTACTTAAAAATGATGCAAAATGCTCTCATTTTTGATGATAAAGTGCTTTAAATATTATGTCTAGTTTGGAATAAATGCATTTGCTGTTGACTGATAAGAAGCTAATTATAAATATGCAGTGCTTTTTTTGGACATTTATTGTGACCTGCAATGCAAAGATGAGATTTTCTTTAACTTTTACTGTATTGTATATTCTATTCATGCACTGCATGCATTTAATTTTACTCTAGTTTATTTACTTATATATTACTATATTTGCATTTATGCATCTTTAAAATGCTTTTGCGATTTACACATAAGCAAGTGTTATCCTTAAACAGCTAAAATTGATTAAAAAAAAAAACAACACACTTGCAAGGTTTAAATTAAATAACTTGCAAAATAAAAAAGGAAATAATGCTCTTTGTGTATGCATCAGTTTCTTGTGGCACATTCACGACTCTCAAGTATAGCATTTCCAAAAAATAAAAATCTCCCAAAACTATTCATGCACCGCTATTCAAATTAAACGAGCAGATGCTCAGACAGGAGATTTCAGACACCAAGTCATGCGAGCAGAAATTACAACATGCTGTCTAAAACTGGCTTTGCATGATATGGATGAGATTACCAGAGGGTTAAACCGGATTTCACCAAATCAGACAGACATCCAACAAAACCCCAACAGCTGTGTGTGTGTGTGTGTGTGTGTGTGTGTGTGTGTGTGTGTGTGTGT
>CAIGQZ010001210.1:2492728-2503743 GCA_903798205.1 Danio tinwini
GCTGGAGATACTGCGCTATCACAGTTTTTGGACAGGATAACCTTTCCTCTTAAACAGAACACGTGTTTGTGTCAGTCTGCTGGGGGAAAAGAGCTCTTATCAGGGAGGTTTTGTGCTTTTGTGTTTCTTCTGTTCACTGGGGCTGTGTTGGTTTGATCAGAAATACAGTAAAAAAAAATAGTGAAACGTTTTTCTAATTTTAAATCTCCATATTTTTAAAACTTGAATGTATTAATTATTAATTAGATCAAAAGAAGAAATTTCAGCATCTTTACTCCAGTCTTTAGTCTCATATTATCCTTCAGAAATAATGGTAGCCCTTTACAATAAGGTTGTATTATAGTTAATGTATTTATTAACATGAACAAACAATGAGCAATACATTCATAACAGCATTTATCATGTTTGTTGATGTTAGTTAATGGAAATATAGTCATTCATTGTTAGTTCTCTGTGTATTAACTAGTGTTAACAAGCATGCATTGGTATGTTAACAATGCATTAGGAAATGTTGAACTATGATTAGTAAAAAATGTCCAAGTATTGTTCATTATTAGTTCATGTCAGTAAATACAGTAACTAATAAAACCTTATAGTAAAGTGTGACTGAAATAATTATGTGTATATAATACAATCATGTCTAATTGTTATCAATAATGATGCGTTTGTTTACAGAGTTATTTGATTTAATAATAAAAATGTAAAGTCATTATAAATGTCTTCACTATCACATGATAAGTTCATTGCATTCGTGATTAATAAACACTGAATATTTAGTAGGGGGTGTGGCTTTTTTGGGCTCCGCCTCTCTTCTTTCACTCACAGCAAACTAGCGGTTGTAATGTTTTTAAGAGAAGTTTCTTTTGTTCACCAAGTGTGTTTGATCAGAAATACAGTCAAAATAATTAAAGGTGCTGTATGTAAGTTTTTGACTCTTCTAAAGCATAAAAACACCATAATATGTGTGCAGATATTTGAGATACATCATAAGTGAACATACTTGTTTAACTGAAAAACAATGTTGATGTCAGATATTCTGCTTTGAAATGGTTTTTCCGTGCCGGAACGCTGTCTATGTTTAGGTCAATTTAACCTGCACAATGCCAGTTTAGACAATTATAATTCAGCACTCCGGGTTGCCTTGTTGGAAAACAGCGTATTTCATTCATTTATTTAGAAAGGCTCTGAAAGCATGCGTCCGTGACCAAAATGGACAGTATCAGACGTCGAAATGAGACCGATTCAGTTCCACATGATAACGTAAACATTAGGTGAGCAGGTTACATTGTAATCTCGTGTCCTAACAACACGCAAGCAGCAGTATGGCTGTTTGCACCAGACGAAACACGACAGAAATGTAAATACAGCCTTTCAGAAGCACAAAGCACTCACTCACGAAGCGGTAAGGTTTATAATCTATTCAAACTCACATTGTTAGCATTTAGCACTGAATAAAGCACACAAGGTTTACCTGAGGTGATCACTGTCATAGGTTTCACATGTTCAGCTGTGAGAAATAGAAGCCGTTTCTAATATATCAATATTAGGTGTTAGTTACAACCAAAACTCCTTTTAATATGGAGAATATTCCCTCTATCACGTGTCGTTGCTTTTATTTAGAACACAGTTTAAATCATTCGCTCCTGTACTCAATCAGGCAACCCGTGCATGTGTTTATTTTGATCCAGGAGTGCAATACCTAGTTCAACCACTGGGTGTCAAACGTACATACTGCACCTTTAAATGTTTTTTTTAATTCAAATTATCTGTGAATGTGTTTTTATTTTATTACATAACATTTATGATTATTATTATTATTATTATTATTATTATTAGCAGTAGTAGTATTTTAATTAGTATTACAATTTTAGTTTGTAGCTATTAAATTATTTTAAATTCAAAATTGTAACATATACACCAGTGTAAAGCCTATGACTGGTAATTGTGTACCTGGGTCTCCACTTTTGCCATGGCCTCTTTTGGTTTTAACAAGCTTGTCCCTTTAACAAAAACGTTCATCCTTTCCCATGGCTGTTGCAATTTCTAGCCAAGAATTATTGATCATCTGGTTATCTCTATGATCACGGATCATAAAGATGTCTGTACAGACATTACAGGCATATCTGTTTCAGGGAAAATCTCTTCAAAGTGTTTCATATTCAACTCAAATCAAATGCGGTGCTACGCGCACTGTTCGCTCGAGTCTCAAAAAAAATCATGCTCTCCGCCAGCCGAAATCATGTCACGCACACCCAAAGCGAACATCCGCAAACTCCTTGATGACATCACATTCGCCGCGCGCACGCAAGTGAACTAGCGGATGCATCAAGTATAATCCAGGCTTGACATGATGACATTTTAGCACAAATTTACTGGATTAGCATGTCTGCTGGTACCATAATGCTCACGCCTTTTCATTGATTCAATCATTTCCTTTCGGCTTAGTCCCTTTATTTATCAGAGGTTGCCACAGCGGAATGAACCGCCAACTTATGCAGCATATGTTTTACACAGCGGATGCCCTTCCAGCTGCAACCCATCACTGGGAAACATCAACACTTATTCACACACATACACTATGGCCAATTTAGTTTGTTCAATTTACCTATAGCACGTGTTTGGACTGTGGGGGTTATATGCATTTAGCAGTTAAAGAACAAAGCCCTGGCTGTGTTGTTGTACAGTATGTACAGTAGATTTGACATATTCAGGCTGCATATGTGACAGAAAGAGAATCTGATGTAGTTTTCAGCTTGTTTTCTTTGTCAAGCATGGAGTCGAAGCTTCAAACAGCGTCTGTCTGTGATTCCTCTCACGTCTCCGCTGCGTTTCTGGACTTTCTGTCTGCTTTTTTAATGATTTTTTCAAGCTGAAGAACAAATATTTTTCCCGTGCTTTGTGTCTCTGGCTCTTGAGGACCATTCCAATGCGTTTGCTGAATGAGTCTGACGGATTTAGTTTCCTTCACGTATGAGAAATCCTACATGTTTCCTATTATGCCCCTTTTTACAAGATATAAAATAAGTCTGTGATGTCCCTAGAGTGTGTGTGCCTGGACGTTCAGCTCACAATACCACACACGTAATGTTTTATAACTCGAAACTGACCTGTTTAGTCTTTGATCCTAATTGTGGTGTTTTGGTGACTGTCGCTTTAAATTCAAATGAGATTGTGCTCTTTTTCAGAAGAGGGCGGAGCTACAAATGCCTGTGTGTCAGCATAGTGGCAGATTCCAAACAAGACTGAGGCCCTGTTTACACTAATGCGTTTTCTTTTTGAAAGGCACAAGTTTTGCTACGGTTACACCATCCGTCCACACTACGCCAGAGTTTTCGAGTCCCAAAAACGGAGCGTTTTGAAAATGCTGGAGAGGTCGTTTTCATTCTAAAACGCTGCTGCTCCATCTCAGTGTGGATGGGGGAAACGGAAACATCTAAAACAGAGGCGTAGCTGCTGAAATTCGCTACCTGATTGGGGCTTTTGGATCATTGCGTATCGTTCCCTTATTTGTCAAGCCTCTATCACATGACTATTATGCTACCGAAAGACGGCAGACCAGCCTTCCCTGTAAACAACAACATGGACACAGAAATGGGAGCGTTGTTTGCACTATTGTCTGTTTTAGGGGCCATTGTGCAGTTAAACTCTGCCTTTTTTACTACAGCAGCTGCATATATTCGCAAGAGGCAAGCTATTGTTCAAGCACTCGCTAATCGCTCACGTTCATCATTCAACCAGCGTTTGTTGACTAACAATAGCCAAATGCCAAGCGAGACACATGCTTCCTGTTTATACTTGGACGCGCATGCCCAGAGTGCGCGAATAGTCACGTTATATACGTTTTTGGTGGAGTAGTGTGGACGGAGATATGTTTAGAAACGCTAGATGAAACGCTAGTGTGGACGCGGATCGTTTTTGATCTAAAACACAATTTCAAAACGAAAATGCATTAGTGTTAACGGGCCTGAGGGAGAGATGGTCACTAATGGGCGGGACTTTCCCCCTCTGATGACACGTACAAATGGAGAATTTCAATCAAAGTGTTTCTGCAGACTGTTTTGATCAAGTGTGATTATAAAAAAAATACAATTAATACAATTTTACAATTAGAAGCTGCTTATATTTGCACACTGCTGACACAAAACGGTGTTTAAACTCCTTATAAAAGGTATTTTGGCAAAATAAATCATACTTATTCTCATATTATTAATGATTCATTAGGGCACATGTATTTCCAAATGAGAAATATTTGACTATTGTTTCATTAAAGACAGACTTTAACTTTCTCGTCTGCTGATTTCTGTTTTATTAGTAATAATAAAGCAATATAACTCATTACATAAATACAGTAATAAAATAATAAACAATTAGTAATATTAATAACTAGCGGTCAAATTAGGACCTTTCATTTTAAACCCCCTTAACTCATTTTAAAAACATAAAACAAACGTTAATGTTAATCATGAACATTAATTGAAATCAATAAAAAGTTGATTTTGGCTAGTTGGATAGGCGTTGGGGGCCCGGTATCTCAGTGGTTAGCATTGTGTGCCTCACAGCTGGATCACCAGCAAGGTCACTGGTTCGAGTCCCGGCTGGGTCAGTTGACATTTCTGTGTGGAGTTTGCATGTTTCCCCCGTGTTGGCGTGGGTTTTCTCTGGGTGCTCCGGTTTCCCCCACAGTCCAAACACATGCAGTTTTTGTTTAGTTTACCAAATACTGATTCACTACTAGTACAAACTAACCTAATTAAAACTAACAATGAAAAAAAATGTTTAGTGTTTAATTACAGTTGAAGTCAGAATTATTATGCCCGCTGAATTATTAGCCCCCTTGTAAATTTTTTTTCCTCAATTTCTGTTTAACAGAGAGAAGATTTTCTTCAACACATTTCTAATCATAATAGTTTTAATAACTCATCTCTAATAACTGATTTATTTTATCTTTGTCATGATGACAGTAAATAATATTAGACTAGATATTCTTCAAGACACTTCTATACAGCTTAAAGTGACATTTAAAGGCTTAACTAGGTTAATTAGGTTAACTAGGCAGGTTAGGCTAATTAGGCAAGTTATTGTATAATGATGGTTTGTTCTGTAGAAAAAAAAATTGCGAATAAGGGGCTAATAATATTGACCTTAAAATGATTCTTAAAAAATTAAAAACTGCTTTTATTTTAGCTGAAAGAAAACAAAATATAATTTTTTTTCATATTATTCTCAGAAAGAAAAAACATTATCAGACATACTGTGAAAATGTCCTTGCTCTTTTAAACATCGTTTACACCATAGACTGTAAAAGATATGGACGTAGTATCCGTGACGTCAACCATAGGTTTCTGAACACTGCAAAAGAAGTACAAGTAGGCGTGGCCAACCGTCGTCATTTTCTTAGACAGACTTTTTACTTTGGGAGAATGCTTAATACTTCATTACCCAAGACTCGTTTGTGTTCTGACCACAAGTGCTTGGTTGTACACTATATCAATAAAGTGTTTAGACTTTTAAAAACACTGTTGTAAAACATTGAGCCACTAAACATTGTTCTTATGACGTTTTTCTACAGGAGGAAAACGCGAATTACTATCAAACACTTCAGATATAGTCTGATATATCTATATCCAGCACTAACACTGTATGACAACGCTTTAGATGACTGTTTTAAAGCCTACAGCTAATCAATCTGTCAGATTTCACTCTCAGGATGGCGCCGCGGATGGCTGCCTCGGTGTGGAGCTCTCCAGTGTTTGCACTATTTCTGTTAGTCTGTCCTGTTTTATGTTTATCAAACACGATCAGTTATATCAGGGATGAGCTGCTGAACATTCGGCAGTGCACACCAACTAATCACCAACTGGATTTTGATTTCTCTGGCGTTTTGCGGAACATTGTCATTGGCGGAGCAGCTGCTTTGTGGAAGAAATACAAGACCCGGCGGCGTGGAAAAAGAGCCGGCGCGCTCGTCAGGCTGAGACAGCGCGGCTTCAGAACAGCGCTGCCTAGCATCCATCTAGCGAATCTCCGCTCGCTTTCTAACAAAATGGACGAACTACTTCTGCTCTCACGCGAAAACAAGAACTTTAACAACTCTGCTGCACTGTGTTTCACAGAAACCTGGCTGAACAAAGCCATTCCGGACAGCGCATTACACTTACCGGACTTTCAGCTGTACAGAGCAGATCCGGATTCAACGGGCAAAACACGCGGTGGTGGGACATGCTTTTACATCAACAGGAAGTGGTGTACGGATGTAACTGTGTTAAAGAAGATGTGCTGTCCTGATGTGGAAGCACTTTTCATTAACTGTAAGCCGTTTTATGCACCGCGGGAGTTTTCCTCGTTCATTCTTGTCTGTGTTTATATTCCACCACAAGCACACGTGAGGACTGCGTTACAACAGCTGTCTGATCTGATCACAGAGACTGAACAACGACACCCGAACTCTGCTTTTATCATTCTCGGTGACTTTAATCAGGCAAAACTCACACACGAGCTGCCTAAATTTAAACAGCACATCACATGCCCCACCAGAGACAATAACATTTTGGATCATTGCTACACCACAATAAAGGATGCATATCGCTCTGTCGCCAGAGCAGCTCTAGGACTCTCCTACCACTGCCTGGTTCATCTTATACCAACTTACAGGCAAAAACTTAAAACTACTAAGCCAGTATTAAGGACTGTTAAGAGATGGACCAACGACACAGAGCAGGTCTTACAAGCCTGTTTTGAATGCACTGATTGGAGTGTTTTTGAAGCTGCAGCCACTGACCTAGACGAGCTCACAGAGACTGTAACATCATACATCAGTTTCTGTGAGGAGTTATGCATCCCTACCAGGACCTACTTATCATTTAACAATGATAAACCATGGTTTACACCAAAACTTAGACAGCTTCGTCATGGAAAAGAGGATGCCTACAGGAGCGGGGACAGGATTGTATACAATCAGGCCAGGAACACACTGACAAAGGACATTGGTGTGGCCAAGAAAAGCTATGCCAAAAAGCTGCAAAACCAGTTTTCTGCCAACGACCCTGCATCAGTGTGGAAAGGCCTGAAAGACATCACAAATTATAAAACGCCATCCCCCAGTATCGACTGCAACAAACATCTTGCAAACGAGCTGAATATTTTCTATTGTAGATTTGACACCTCTGACCAGACACCTCACACCCACCCGGATCATCTCCCTACACAGCCATCAACACCTCCAGCCATCTCCCTCTCACCCCCTGCACTTCAGATCAGTGAGGATAATGGGTATCAGATCCTCAGTAAACAGCCATCAACACCTCCAGCCATCTCCTTCTCCACCCCGGCACTTCAGATCAGTGAGGATAATGTGCGTCAGATCTTCAGTAAACAGAGGAGACGAAAAGCACCAGGTCCAGATGGTGTTTCACCAGCCTGTCTGAAAACTTGTGCGGACCAACTGGCTCCCATTTTCACACAGATCTTCAACAGATCACTGGAACAGCACAAAGTTCCATCCTGCTTCAAATGCTCCACCATCATCCCAATACCAAAGAAACCAAAGATCACAGGACTCAATGACTACAGACCTGTTGCCTTAACATCTGTGGCCATGAAGTCATTTAAAAGACTGGTGCTAGCTTATCTGAAGGACATCACTGGACCTTTGCTGGACCCCCTGCAGTTTGCCTATAGAGCAAACCGGTCTGTGGATGATGCAGTCAACATGGGACTGCATTATATCCTAGAACATCTGGACAAACCAGGGAACTACACAAGGATACTGTTTGTGGACTTCAGTTCTGCCTTTAACACCATTGTCCCATCACTGCTCGAGAACAAACTGACCCAGCTGTCTGTCCCTAGCTCTGTCTGTCAATGGATCACCAGCTTTCTGACAGATAGACAACAGCTAGTCAGAATGGGCAAAATCACATCCGACAGCCGCACCATCAGCACTGGTGCCCCCCAGGGATGTGTTCTCTCCCCACTGCTCTTCTCCCTGTACACAAACGACTGCACTGCAAAAGACCCCTCCATTAAGCTCTTGAAGTTTGCGGATGACAATACTGTTATCGGCCTCATCCGGAATGGTGACGAGTCTGCATACAGACAGGAGGTGGAGCGGCTGGCTTTATGGTGCAGATACAACAACCTGGAGCTGAACACGCTCAAAACAGTGGAGATGATAGTGGACTTTAGGAGAAACCCCCCTGCACTCCCCCCACTCACCATCATGAACAGCACTGTGGCTGCAGTAGAGTCATTCAGGTTCCTGGGCACCACCATCTCTCAGGATCTGAAGTGGGACATTCACATAGACTCCATTGTAAAGAAAGCCCAGCAGAGACTGTACTTCCTTCGTCAGCTGAGAAAGTTCAACCTGCCACAGGAGCTGCTCGTACAGTTCTACTCAGCTGTCATCCAATCCATCCTCTGCACTTCAATCACCGTGTGGTTCAGCTCAGCTGCCAAAACCGACCTCCGTAGACTACAGCGAATAGTCTGGTCTGCTGAACGAATCACTGGCACTACCCTTCCCACACTTCAAGAACTGTACTCTTCCAGAGTGAGTAAAAGGGCTCGTAAAATCACTCTGGACGCCTCACACCCAGCACACTACCTGTTCGAATTGTTACCGTCTGGTCGGCGCTACAGAGCACCAAGCACAAAAACAGATAGACACAGGAAAAGTTTCTTTCCTCAGGCCATCTACCTCATGAACAGTTAAATATTCCCCTACTGTGCAATAAACATGCAATACTTTCTCATACGCACTTGTACACAGCACCTTATAACCTGTATATTTACAGCATATCTGTACATACAACTCAACATCTGATCTTTTTGACTGACTGCATCTCTGTTTAATGTTTAATGTTTATTGCCTTTTCTTTTCTTGTATTTAATTTTGTGTTGTCACTCGTCACTTTATGTACACTGTAAGCTTCTGTTGCCAAAACTAATTCCTTGTGTGTGTGAAGCACACTTGACAATAAAACTGATTCTGATTCTGATTCTGATTTGTCAGGATTTGATAAATATTTTAACTTATTTTAATATATAACTGTGCTTAATCAATGTGCATTTTATTTAAAGCTTTATTTATATGAATGTGTATGTGTGAGTGTGAGTGTGTGAGTGTGTGAGTGTGTGAGTGTGTGAGTGTGTGTGTGTGTGTGTGTGTGTGTGTGTGTTTAGTTTTTAGCTACTATACTCACAAAATAATTTTGCATAGAGCTGCGGTTTTATATATATATATATTTGTATTTATTTATTTTTGGTTTACGTATTTCATTTATTATTATTTTTTTATTATTATTATTTATTTATATATTCATTTGTTTATTTATAAGTTTTATTACTTATTTTTACTTATTTCTTTTTATTTATTTTAATTTAGTTAGTTTTATTATTATTATTATTATTATTTCATTATTTTTATTTTACAAAATTGTGTGCAGAAATAGGAACGAAAAAAGCCTTCAGGTTCTATCTGCTTCTGCTGATGATCAATTATTATCAATGTTAAAGTCAGTTTAGCTTTTATATTTTATTTTTTCTGGATTTGATGAATATAAAGTTTTCAAAATAAATTGCATATATGTCTGAAATTTGTTCACTATCATCTTTGCTTAATTTAATGCATCCCTGAAGAATAAAAAGTATTCAGAAAAAGCATGTTTTACCCCCTCTGAACATTACAACACCACTGCCTACTGCACGTTTCTATCAGTTGTTCATGATATTGAGGGCTGTTGGCGTAGGAAGACTGAGTTTGTCGCTGGGTTTGGTGGCATTTTCTCCTCTGGCCCTCCTGAGGTGTTCTGCTCCTCAGGCTGTTTGTTGTTTTAAATGTGTGTTTCTCTCTGAGTCTGAAGAGGCGTTGAAGTGCAGAAATGCTCATTAATGCTCGTTATCTCTCATTATCTTCTCTGTGATGTGCTGATGAGCTGCACGAGGCCATTAGAGAGACTCAGAGATGCAGAAAAGCAAACTCTTTGACCTCAGACTGAAGAAACACCCCTAATGAGTCGCCTTAATTCATACTGTCTACATAGTAAGAGTCTAATCTGATGGAATCTGTAATGCAGCAATGAGAGTTTTAGCATGCTGATATGAGGGGGCAATGAGGCAATATGCATAACAATATTATATACATATAAAATAGCCAGGATTATTGCATCTGAAGTAAACCCAATGATTGCATGTTGCTATGCTGTTGTTGCAAATATACAGAAGCACACAGATTAGCAGCATGCATGCAATATTTGGGTTTATGGTTTACTTTTTTTGTGTATTAGATGTTTTGTGTAATTATGATGCATGTTGCTATGCTATATATGCAAATGTTTAACTATGCAGTAAAATATATTTAGGTTTGCAGTCTATTTTATCTATGTTTCTCAAGCAGTTTACAAGCAAATATAATAAATCTGTAATATACATTAAAACGGCATAAACACAAATACTGTATTAGGCCATTTTTAGTTAGTCTGAACCGCCATTTTGTTGGTAATTACCTTATATTGCTGTACTTTTTTTTTTTGCTTTACTATTAAAACATTTTAATTAGTTTTTTATTTTGTTTTGGTAATTTTTAAACCTTGCCTAGCCTTGTTTTTGGTGCACCTTGGTGCATATTGGATATTGCATCCTTGGGGAATTTTTTTTATTTATGTTGCTATGCTATATGCAAATATGCAAAACTTTTAGCATTATTTATGCATGTTGCTATATATGCAAAAACATTCACCATTATTTATGCGTATCGCTAAGCTATATATGCAAATATGCAAAAACATTTATCATTATTTATACGAGTCACTAAGTTAAATATGCAAAAACATTTATCATTATGTATACGTGTTGCTAAGCTATTTATGCAAATATACAAAAACATTTATCATTATTTATGTGTGTTGCTAAGCTATACATGCAAATATGCAAAAACATTTATAATTATTTATGTGCATCGCTAAGCTACATATGCAAATATGCAAAAACATTTATCATGTGCATCACTAAGCTAT
>CAIGQZ010001210.1:2560096-2571490 GCA_903798205.1 Danio tinwini
TAGACGCGATATGAGAATATAAAGAGTTAACCTGATACAGTACACGCGGTTACTAGTAACAAAACATGTAGATCATTTCTATTTGCAATCATTGCTGTGGCACCTCGTCTGTGAACTGCTATATGTTCTAAGTGCTTACCTGTACTCTGCTTTTCTAAACGATCACATCCCCAGCCGGGAGGTTGTAGAATCCTCTGTCCTCTGACAAGCTATCTCTGCGGGCTCCCACTCTCCATTCGCAAGCCTTTTCAGTGCTGCTCACCAGCCCGAAGCCCAGCGTTCAGCAGCCTACCGGTGTACCTAATATTTTGTCCTTATTTTGCCTGCACCCCTGGTGTCTTGTCTGTCCATTACAAGATGGAGGAAGAAACTAATGCATGAGCTGTGTAGTGATAGATCACCCATTGTAAGCGTGCAGATTTCTGAACGACTCCTTTCCCTCACACTTCCAATAATATCCAGGTAAACACAGCGTCTTCATGAGCGTCTTGCTGCTGTGTTAGTGGGCGGGGCAGCAGGTTTGAATTTTGCCGGGTCTGCGAGCGCAACTATTATGTTTCGCAAAGACGTCACGCCGAAACGGCTGAAGACTCGTTATGAAGACGATTCATTTAAACCACTATGAGTCGACTCTTTCATAGATAAATCAATAGTTTTAAAAACTGTCCACTTTCAGATTTAAGCTTTAGCTGGATATTTCACTTCACTAAGAGCTGTGTTACACACTACATGAAGGTCATTCTCAAAAACCCATAATAGGGGCTCTTTAACTAACATTACCTAATGCAACCTTGTTGTAAAGTGTTACCCATAAAACATATGAATTTTGATGTATTTATTGATCATGTATTTTATGCTCTCTCAGGTATCCCGTACAGACGCCGGAGCTCGGCTGTTTCGGACACGCTGAGTTCAGCAGAGGAGTGAGAAATTATGGGAAACGTGACCCATCAGAACTGTTTGACGTTTACTGTTTCGCCAGTGACATGGAAGGTTAGACATGGAAAATACACATTATAAAAAAAACGAAGACTATAACAATTCTATCACGAGTATTATTGTACTGCTTGAATATGATTATTTAAAATATCATTTTAATGGGTAAAAATCCTTAGCATTATTTATTTTTTTATTATTTTAATATAGATTTTATTTAACATTGATTGCATACTATTTAATGTTTCCCAGAGATGGGTTGCAGCTGAAAGGGCATCCGCTGCATAAAACATGTACTGGATAATTTGGCGGTTCATTCCGCTGTGGCGACCTCGGATTAATAAAGAAACTAAGCTGAAAAGAAAATGAATGAATGAATGTCTACTATTTATTATGGTATTTATTTTATATTTATACTTAATTTCAGTACATAATATAGAATTTATAATGATTATTAATTTAAAATATAATTGGTAACACTTTACAATAAGGTTCATTAGTTAATGCACTTACTAACATGAACTAATCATGAACTACACTTGAACAGCATTTATAACTCATAATTCAACATTCACTAATGCATTATTAACATCCCAGTCCATGCTTGATAATGAATTAACATGAACTAACAATAAACAACTGGATTTTCATGAACTAACGTGAAGTAACATGAACAAATACTGTAGTAAATGTATTGCTCATTGTTTGTTCATGTTAGTAAATGCATTAACTAACATTAACTAATGAACCTTATTGTAAAGTGTTACCATATAAGAAATATAAAATTTAATATTTATATATATTTGTGTTACTATACAGTTGAAGTCAGAATTATTAGCCCCCCTGTTTATTTTTTTCCTCAATTTCTGTTTAAAGGAGAGCAGATTTCTTTAACACATAAAACAATACATTTTTAGTTTATTTTAACTTTGCCATGATGACAGTAAATAATATTTGACTAGATATTTTTCAATTTTTCATACAGCTTAAAGTGACAATTAAAGGCTTAACTAGGCAGGTTAGGGTAATTAGGCAAGTTATTGTATAATGATGGTTTGTTCTGTAGACTATCGAAAAAATAGCTTAAAGGGGATAATAATATTGACCTTAAAATGGCTTTAAAAACTGCTTTTATTCTAGCCAAAATAAAACAAATAAGACTTTCTCCAGAAGAAAAAATATTATCAGACATACTGTGAAAATTTCCTTGCTCTGTTAAACTTAATTTGGCAAATATTTTAAAAAGAAAAAAAATTCAAAGGGGGACGAATAATTCTGATTTCAACTGTATGTTAATAATGTTCAGATATATTAAATTATACATAATATTCAAATGTCTATTCCATTTTTTGTCTATAATAATAATAATAATAATAATAATAACAATAATAATATGGTTGTTTAATATCTAATGTATTTTTACATAGTAATTTAATATTTGACATTTATTTACAAAATAAATACAAATGCTACATAATACATTATTAAGTTTACCATATTTGTAATGAATGTACTGCTTTCAAAAATTACAATTTTGTGTGATTTTTCTTGATTTTTCTAAAGATAATCAATATAAAATTATGTTTTGGGTTTTTATTTTATTTTTTTTAATACTAAATTGAGGTATAAAAGACAATTCAATTAAATTCATATTTATTTATTTGTCCCATTGTCCCAATTCAAGGTGCATGAAGGTAGCTAATAACACACATTATAATAAATAAAAGAAAATGACTAAATTAGTAATAAAATATCTAATAAATAAATATAAGAACAATACTAGTACAGCATTTATTATTCATAGTTCAATGTTAGAAAATAGTCATGGATGTTAATGCATTATTAACGTCCAACTTCATGCACGTTAACGTTAATTAATGCACTGGTTTGTTTATTGTTTGTTCATGTTAGTAAATGCATTAACTAATATTAACCAACAGAACATTATTGTAAAGTAAATAAAAAAATATCTAACAAAAAAATGAACTAAATTAATGAATGAAATAGAAATAAATATTAAACTATTAATAAATATAAATATAAAAAAACATGCATACAGTTGAAGTCAGCATTATTATCCCCCATTAGATTTTTATTTTTTATTTTTTAAATATTCGCCAATTGATGTTCAACAGGGCAAGGAAATGTTTACAGTATGTCTAATAATATTCTTTCTTCTGGAGAAAGTCTTATCTGTTTTATTTTGGCTAGAATAAAATGAGTTTTTAATTTTTTAAACACCATTTTAAGGTCAATATTATTGGCCCCTTTAAGCTATTTTTTTCCGATCAAACCATCGTTATACAATAACTTGCCTAATTACCCTAACCTGCCTAGTTAACCTAATTAACCTAGTTAAGCCTTTAAATATCACTTTAAGCTGTATAGAAGTGTCTTGAAGAATATCTAGTCTAATATTATTTACTGTCATCATGACAAAGATAAAATAAATCAAATCAAAGAAAAAAAATAAACAGGGGGGCTAATAATTCTTCAAGTGTACATAATTAAATATAAATAGATACACAGATAAAAATAATTAACATAACATAAATAAATACATATACATATATACGCAAATCGATAATAATAAATTAGCTAAATATAAATAGAGATAAATATAAATGGGATAAATAAATAGAGATAAATAAAAGTAATTCCATTAAGAGTAAATAATACTGAGCAGTATCAATCACAACACAACAGTGATCAGTATCAGTCACAACAAAAAAATCGTAAAGAAAAGTTGCTTTCACACATAATAATACAGACAGTTTGTGTGTTTTATTGAAGTTTTCTGCATGTGTGTGTTCTGCCAGGTGAAATAAAACAACTACTAAATAATTAACTAGCTAAATAATTAAATGAGGACAACACGGTGACTCAGTGGGTAGCACAATCGCCTCACAGCAAGAAGATCGCTGGTTTGAGCCCCAGCTGGGTCTGTCACAATGATAAACACAGGAGACCCAAATGCAAGTGAAAACAAGATGAGTTATTTAAAGGGTCACAACAAGGATTCTCACACCGGGAATGCAACACACTCCAAAGCGATTAAAGTTTATCCGAGAAATAGCACCAGATAGTAGTCTCTCACTGATATCTCACCAGATATCAAGGGAAGGGGAAGGTTAGCGCTAGGTAGCAACTCTCAGGGAATTCGACACGCTTACCTGCCTTAAAGTTCATCAGAGTAGTGGATTGGGAGGAAGTCTCTCACAGATAATGTTGTCTTCAGAGCAGGCAGTAGTAACAACATCAAAGAGATGGAGACTTGCGTAAGGTCCAACAGAAACAGGTTATGACAGAGCCTTCACCCAAGCGAGCGAGAGAGTCTAACAAGCAGACACAGAAGTGAACAAACAAAGAACCGATAAAGCAAACTACAAACACTGAACATATATAGCGCGCGGAACATGCAACAGCTGTTGACTAATGACAAACACCTGTGCGTAGAGAGTAGTGAGAAAACACGTGACCACCCAGCTGATGAATGTAAACACACATACACACACACCACGTGGTGAGGAACCCAAACAAGACACACCCACTTCCCACACACACACACACACACACACACACACACACACACACACACACACACACACACACACACACACACAGGGTCAGTGTGCATTTCTGTGTGGAGTTTGCATGTTCTCCCCTTGTTGGCGTGGGTTTCCTCCGGGTGCTCCGGTTTCCCCAAAAACATGTGGTTTAGGTGAATTGAATTAAGCTAAATTGTCCATAGTGTATGTGTGTGAAGGTGTGTGTATGGATGTTTCCTAGCAATGGATTGCAGCTGGAAGGGCATCCGCTGCGTAAAACATATGCTGGATAAGTTGGCAGTTCATTCTGCTGTGGCGACCCCAGATTAATAAAGGGACTAAGCCAAAAAGAAAATGAATGAATAAATAATTAAATGAACAAGCATCACATCACAGGATTTGTTCCAAACTTCACTGACAAAAAAAAAAAAAAAAAAAAAAGATGCTTTCACATGTAATACAGTTTGTGTTTTTAATGGTAAATAGATATCAATGAATAAAAAAATTTAATAATAATAATTGTAATAAAGGTAAATAACACAGATCAAAGCGTAATCCAGTTTGTGTTGATGTTTTCAGCATGTGTGTGTTCCTCCTCCAGGTGAAGTGTTTTCCTCATCAGTGCCTGATAAACTCACTCATGCTGAAGCCGCGGCTCACTGTGAGTCCTTGGATGCTGGTCTGGCCTCCGTCGGGCAGCTCTTTCTGGCCTGGAGATCTGGACTGGAGCACTGCGACCCAGCCTGGGTTTCTGATGGAACCCTGAGGGTTTCTGTGGACCCCCGGGGGTCTCAGTGTCCCAATGAAAAGCCAGGAGTTAGAAGAGTTTCTCCTGCAGAGCTCAACAATGGGACTGAGAGATTTGATGCTTTCTGCTATAGAGGTACAGCTGACGGCACTGTCCGGAGGAATTATGTAGATCAGTGGTTGTCAAACTTTTTCACCAAGTACCACCTTAGACAAAAATTGTCTCTCCAAATACCACCATAATGACCAGTATTGAAATACAGTAGTAGGTCTAATTAATCAGCTGCAGCACTGCACAGTTCAAAAACGAGGCTAATTAATTCCTATTATTAAGAATATATATTATTGTCAGCCACTTTAAGCATTATAAATAGTTTGAACATTGAACATTTGTTGAACACAAAACAAAAAAACTTCATCATTTAAATTAGAATGTGCTTTTAAAAGTTAATTAAAAATGGCTGTTCTTAAAATGTCAAAAGAAAACTGCTTGTAAAGTATTAATGTATAGCGTATTCATCAAAACCTGGAAATGTAGCTTGGACCTGATAAATATAAGCTAAATCACATATAAGTCAGAATTATTCGCCCCCTTTTAATTTATTTATTTATTTGTTTTTTTTTTTTATATTTCCCAAATGACATTTAACAGAGCAAGGACATTTTCACAGTATGTCTGATAATATTTTTTCTTTCTGAGAAAGTCTTGTTTGTTTTATTTTGGCTAGAATGAAAGCAGTTTTTCAGTTTTTAAGGTCAATATTATTAGCCCCTTTAAGCATTTTTTTTTCTGATAGTCTACAGAACAAACCATCTTTATACAATAACTTGCCTAATTACCCTAACCTGCCTAGTTTACCTAATTACCCTAGTTAAGCCTTTAAATGTCACTTTAAGCTGTATAGAAGTGTCTTGAAGAATATCTAGTCAAATATTATTTACTGTCATCATGGCAAAGATAAAATAAATCAGTTATTAGAGATGAGTTATTAAAACTATTATGATTGAAAATGTGTTGAAAAAATCTGCTCTCCATTACATAAAAATTGGGGAAAAAAATAAACAAGGGGCCTAATAATTCAGGGGGATAATAATTCTGACTTTAACTGTGTGTATATATATATATATATAAACATTTAATATTTTATACATCTGAAACGTTTTGCAAGTTGCAGTTTTGAAGTTGCTTGTACAGATGACATATTTGTTTATCTTTGAAATCTAAAGTTGTATTTTAAGTATATGATTTGGAATGACTTAAATTAGAAATGAGATCTGCTGCAGGTCATATACAGTAGGCCAGTGTGTGTCAGAAAAGCGAGTGATTAAATGCATACAGTGCTTTACCAATTCATATCTGCGGTATTTCTGCGATCTGCTGCGAATGAGATCACATAAGTGAACCATGAAGTTCACGTTAACCGCGCACCGGCCACTGTTTTCAAGCAGACTCGGGTACAGTTTGCAGTCCCTCCATCTGTGCACATGAAGAATAACTTTAATTATATGCTACCTCTAAGCTTCTAGTCAACGTTCTGTGTCTTGTGCCATTTGAATCACATCCAAATTAAATCTGAGGTAAACTAAACCGAAAGCCGCGTACGCTGCTTTACAAAACAAATAACTTTATATATCGAAATCACGCAATATTTTACACAACTACGAGCACACATTTAACACATCTGTAATAATTATTTTACCAGTGATGCAGCATGGGGAAAATCCTGAGTTTGCAGTAAGTGAAACGGCAACACAACAGCAGCGGTCTGCAGAAGGGCTTCTCTAGCGCGTGTGTATCTGCTCTGTAAGCACCGCACGCATCTTCCTCTGGCTCTGCTCCAAGCGGACTGATTTTTAACATCTGATGACGCGATGCAGTAAACATTAAAAGCACACTAGCATAATCGTACACTTCAGGGAACAGCCAATGCTGTCTGATCACATGAGTCTCTGTGTTATTGTAAAGGGTTAAAAGTGAGTTCATTTTATTCTTTTATTATTCAGCGATTCTTCCGCGTACCACTGGAAGGAACACCTCGTACCACTAGTGGTACGCGTACCACAGTTTGAGAACCACTGATTTATATTATATATATACAGTTGGAGTCAAAATTATTGTGAATTTCTTTTGCAAATATTTTCCAAAATATGTTGAACAGATTCAGGAATTTTTCACAGTATTTGCTATAATATTTTTTCTTCTAGAGAAAGTCTTGTTTGTTTTATTTCGGCTAGAATAAAAGCAGTTTTTAAGCCATTTAAGGTCAATATTTTTAGCCCCCTTAAGCAATATTAGTTTTGGATTGTCTCCAAAACAAACCAATGTTATACAATGACTTGCCTAATTACCCTAACTTTACCCTAATTAACCTAGTTAAGCCTTTAAATGTCACTTTAAGCTGAATACTAGTGTCTTGAGGAATATCTGATCAAATATTGTTTACTGTCATCATGACAAAGATAAAATAAACCAGTTATTACAAATGAGTTATTAAAACTATTATGTTTAGAAATGTGTTGAGAAAAATCTTCCCTCTGTTAAACAGAAATTGGGGTAAAATACTCAGGGGGGCTTTGCTGACTTTGTAGGCATTATGCTTTTAGTAGCAGCTGACCTGCATTCAGTTTTGATCACGTTTCAGTGATTTCAGTGCATGTTACGGTCGTGTGCGTGTGAACTCAACCCATATGTTCAGTCGGCGGAGTATTGTGTTAAGAGTCACTCTGCTTTCTCTCTGCAGTGAAGAAAACACAGAAAGAGTCTCTGCCAGACATCATGCAGTCTTTACTGAAGCCGTTAAAGTTCGTGAGCTCAGAGGAGCTGTCCACCTCTCCATCCTCCAGCATCGGTAAACACACAAGATCTGCAGCATTCATTTCTGTTCAGTTTACACACACACACATGCACTGGGACTCTAGATTTGGTACAATATAAAAAAAACATCTTGAAAATAACATTGAATATATTTTATAGTGAAAAATTATGTTTTTTTTTAACAAAAGATCACATTTGTTAAAGGTTCAAGAAACCCTAGAGTACTCTACTTTTTTGAGATTTGAACAGTGTGTTGAGCATCAGTTAAGACAGCGTTAGCTCCTGTCAGCTTTATTTGTGGGATAAACTGGATCAGTTTGAGCTTTTGTCAGCTAAGTTTATCTTCCGGGTTTAAAATAATTTCAAGAGTTCACACTTAGCTGATGATTGATTATAAAGCTTGTTTGGCGTGCTGTCCCAGGAGAGAGCCCTGAGCTCATGAGATCCTCGAGCCCGGGGCTCCCTCCCCTTTGCAAGGCGAGAGGGGAGTTTGAGCTCAGGTATATCTCGAGAACTCCCCTGCTGTAGTAGCTAATGAACAGATAGTGATTGCTTATAAGATATAACTTCTTACTAGGAGCATGTCTATGCTACCAATTTAGATTAGTCAATTAACTTAAGTTGCATGTTTTTGGACAGTGGGAGGAAACCGGGAAACCCGGGGGAAACCCACGTGAGCACAGGGAGAATGTGTAAAGACCGCACAGAAATGTTAGCTGGCTTGGTAAGGACTAGAACCAGTGATGTTCTTGCTGTGAGGCAACAGTGCTAACCACTGGGCCACCGTTCCACCCATCTAGGAAAGGAGGAGGAGTAGAGGTGGAAGGGGGGATTCTTCAAAACGAAGATGGCTGTTATATGGAACCTAGGGTATTTATAGTGGCTTAGGAATCATCTGATTGGTGAATCATAAATTGAATAATGCGGGGCCGGCTGCAAGCAATCATAAGCACGTGATCCTCTCGAAATTAGTTTATAAATAAACTTCACTTCTTTGGGCGGGATCAAAATCTGTGATGTAGCAGGAGTCTGCTAGTGAAGTGATGACACGTCAGTTTCTCATTATTATTCATAGAGTTTTCTTATCCTATGAGAAGACCCTGCTTCTTAATTATTCATGAGAGCACGTGCTTTCCGAAGGCAAGACAGACCTGCCAAGCTGTGAGACCCAATGACTGGGTGAGACTGCGTCTGCATGGCATGTTCATCAAGGGTCATATGTGTTTGTTTCCGTGATCTACGGTGTTTGTTGCATGATTTTCCCCACGATGCTGTCAGGGCAGATACAGCAAAGCTGTTGGTTTGCAGCAAGCATTTTTGTTGGGAGAGCTGTAGGAGAATTGGAAAATGGTGGACTTTGTCTTTTATCAGTTGAGTTCATTACCATTCAGACACATCACCTATATCCATGCTGCTGTGTTCACCTATTTTTAAGACGGAGCTAATGGTTGGAATAGACAGGGCAAGAGACCTGCTGCACTGCTATCCACTGTGTCTGCATTCAGACCCGGGGATTAAGGAGGAGAGAAGTCCTTCTCTTTTATAGTGTTTATATAAACATGATTATCTTCATAATGATATAACAAATTGTGTTTATGTGTATATGAAATTACGAATAACAAATATAGCAGTACATTTAATTACTGTTTATTTCTTTGCATTTTAACTTTATAAACTATGAAATCATGGGTCTCCTCACGGTTTGGGTCTCATTTTGTGAGTCAGCTGACCGTTGTCGGCCACGCCCACTTTTCCCTCTGCTCACAGAGCTCCACAGCCATCAAGAAGCATTTTTAAATAAAATTCTGAGGTAGACTCGAACCAAAAGACTGGTGTTTCATGGCCTGTTAAAACAAGAAAGTCTTGCTATTACAAGAAAAGATATTGATTAAATAAGATAATTTTCATTTTAATGAAATAACATCTTGTTATTATGGCAAAAAAAATGTGTTTTTGTTAACAAAATAACATCTCATTTGTTAAAGCAGGAAAATATGTTGATTTACTGAAATGACAACTTGTTATTATGAGACAAGTAAGTTCTAACGAAAGTAATTCGTTAGTACTCAAAAGTAACGAGTAATTCTAACGAAAACATCTCGGGTTCAAAACATCAAACATCTCACCACTAGGCAAGGCAAGTTTATTTCTATAGCACATTTCATACACAATGGTAATTCAAAGTGCTTTACATAAACAAGAATAAAAGAGACAAGTATAAGAGAATTAAAAACAAAATATTTAAAATGATTAAAAACGGATTAAAATGTGTTAAAACAGGTTATAAAAGAATGAAAGAGAAAAGAAAAACACAATAGTGCGATCTGTGGGCCGTAGCACAGTGCTCATTCAGTAAAGGCACAGCTAAACAGATGTGTTTTCAATCTTGATGTGAATGTGCCTAATGTTGGAGCACATCTGATCATTTCTGGAAGCTGATTCCAGCAGCAGGGGGCGCTGTTAGTAGCTGAAGGCCGATTCACCCTGCTCTGACTGAACTCTTGGAATTTCTACTTTACTTGATTCTAAAGATCTGAGTGATCTATTAGGTTTGTATTCAGTGAGCATATCTGTAATGTATTGAGGTCCTAGGCCATTTAGTGATTTATAGACAAGTAATAATACCTTAAAAACTATTCTGAATGTAACTGGGAGCCAGTGTAAAGACCTGAGGACAGTGATGTGTTATGTGATGTGCTCTGTTTCTGGTTAGAATCCTGGCTGCAGCGTTCTGGATGAGCTGCAACTGTGTGACTGTCTTTAGGGGTTTTCTCTCTTACCTGGCAGACTGATAGGCTGATGTAGTCAACATGCACTTTTAAAGTAGAGGGAGTTAGCACCATTGAGAAACACTGCTGTGGAAAATCCAGGACTAAGCCAACTGGGCAGGTCACTAGATCTAAGTGGTTGGTAGTGCACCAAACTGAAAATTTACGAAGCTTACACTTCGTGGTGTACAGTTTCCTTGTGGCAGGAGCTCTGAAGCTGAATATGGTCTGAACAACCTCAACTGACAGACCAAAAATCAAGGGGTGAGCCCTCAGGGGCTGCACCTACTTTTTTTACAGATCTGGACAGTGGTGCACAGTCGCACCCTCTGCCTGGGATAGGAGGTCATCCAGTAGGGACACTTAGTCCAAGAACTAAACTCGGGCCAACCAGTATGGTGCTACCAGCAGTAGGCAGAGCCCATCTCACTAGGTTCAAGAACACTAGGTCTAAGAACCAAACTTGGGCCAACCTGTACGGGGCTACCAGCTGTAGGCAGAGCCCGTCTCACAAGGTCCAAGAATCGAACTTGTGCCAACCTGTACGGGGCTACCAGCAGTAGACAGAGCCCGTCTTACT
>CAIGQZ010001210.1:2571500-2609263 GCA_903798205.1 Danio tinwini
GAACACTAGGTCCAAGAACCAAACTCGGGCCAACTTGTACAGGGCTACCAGCAGAAGGCAGAGCCCGTCTCACTAGGTTCAAGAACACGAGGTCCAATAACCAAACTTAGGCCAACCTGTACAACTACCAGCTGTAGGCAGAGCCCGTCTCACTTGGTCCAAGAACCAAACTCGGGCCAACCTGTACGGGGCTACCAGCAGTAGACAGAGCCCATCTTACTAGGTCCAAGAGCACTAGGTCCAAGAGCCAAACTCAGGCCAACCTGTACGAGGCTACCAGCAGTGGACAGAACCCATCTCACTAGGTCCAAGAACACTAGGTCCAAAAACCAAACTCGGGCCAACCTGTACAGGGCTAGCAGCAGTAGGAAGAACCCTACTTGCTGGACCCTCTCCAGAACTCTCGGTAGCAGAGCATTTGGGGTAAATACATACAGACGTAACCTCAGCCATGCCTGTACTATGGCATTCAGTCTCAATGGAGCTGGATGTGTGAGGGAGAACCCCAGTCAACATTGGGTAGTTTCTCAAGAGGTGAAAAGATCTATGTCGGCCTTGCAGAATGTCTTTTAAATGGTAAACGCGAAACACTTGTCAATCACAAAATACAAAAACTTAACTAACAGACATTTTTACAGTACATAATTAGCACTTCTTGCGTGTATTGCCTCTTCTTGTTAAATCACTAAATGCTACTCAACTATAAGTTGCATTGGACAAAAGCGTATGCTAAATGATTTATGGGTTAATGTGATCTCCTGTGTGCTGGTGTGTGCAGATGTTCAGCCTGCGGTGGGTCTGGATCCAACAATCCTGCAAGTCTCCAACTGGACTGGACGTGTGGATCTGGACACCGAGTCTCTGCCGGCCACAGAGCCTCTGGAGCTCTCAGACGAGTATCTGACGGTGTTTCTGCGAGCTGGAGAGTCGAATCTGGACTGGAGCCAGCAGATGGACACAGAAGATCCTTCTATCCCGGATCAGAGTCCCGGAGGATCAGCCCAAGAGGAGGAGGAGGGTGAAGATCTGTCCGGTCACTCCCTCAGTTCTACAGCTCCTCCAGAAAAGAGTAAGAGCTCCATCAAAAACATCGTGGACTCCTTGTGGAAACCCTGGAGTTATTTAACAGGAGGAGATTCAGAGGAGACAATAACAACCAGGACACCTGAGATGAAGACCAGCTCTGCTCCTGGATCAGGTCAGGAAAACACCTTTAATTCTGTTAAAGAGCAGCAAAACAGACTGATACTGATCCAGTTATTTAGGTTAGGGTTAATGTACATCCAAACCAAGCTCATTGGAGATATGTACCCAGTGCTACATTTTTGTTCAATTTTTGACAATCGCTAATACATTACTAGGGCATGTTTTGTCAAAAGTGCCATTTCACATTA
Source organism: Danio tinwini (assembly GCA_903798205.1). Classification (NCBI taxonomy): domain Eukaryota; kingdom Metazoa; phylum Chordata; class Actinopteri; order Cypriniformes; family Danionidae; genus Danio; species Danio tinwini. The sequence goes on from CAIGQZ010001210.1 coordinate 2,572,895, forward strand.
ATCCACCAGAGGGCACAGTATGCTTTCTGTGAATATTAACCTCCTTCTGTCCGTCCATGTGAGAAACTGGTCGGCTTGTCGTTGTGCATAATATATCAGGTTGATATGGACTGACCCACTTACTCTTCCCTAAACCCAACCCATAGTGTTTTCAAGAACAAACCCAGTAGGCACACAATATTACAAGATGTTAATATTAGGTTAGATTTAGGTCATAACGTCAGGTAACCAAAATTCAATGGCTAGCCAACATCTAAGGGCAACATTATTTTCACAACCAATAACGAGGTCAAATGACGTTGATATTTGGTTGAACTTAGGATGTGTTGAAAAGTGACCAAAATCCAGCGTCGAGTCAACATCTTAAACCAACATCATGTTGACGTCAAATACTGACATTTATTCATCAGGTATGGCAACCAAAATCCGAAATCTGATAGACGTCATAGTGATAACATCCACACAACATCAAGCTGTAACATCACTAGATGGTTGGACATTGACGTCGGCCTGACTGTGGGTTCTGACATCAACACGATTTTCATTTTCAAACAAAATGCGACATCCCAATGTCAATGTCAATGGTACAATGTCAATCTGACCCCATGTTGACTTCCTGTGCCTCCTGGAAAATAGAAGAGAATGTTTCAGGAGTCTCCCGCATATGCATAGAGACTCCCGGATGCCCCCAAACGAATGATAAGCTCCCGGAACCCCCTGCCCCCCTGGCTCTTCAAATACTCAAATACATTGTGCACCACATCCGCCAATCACCACCCCCACCCCAGGTCTCCTCATAAGTTGCACAGACCACCACAACCTCCCCCCCACCCCCCAATCCATTTCACACACACACACACACACACACACACACACATATTTCCCGCAAATCATGTATGCCACCCCACTCCCCCTTCCTTACTTTGAATGTCTTCATATGTAACCCAGTCGCATATTTCTTGGTTCTCAAAAATGTAGCCCTGGGCACATTTTCCCAATGAGCCTGTGTTGTGTACATCCATGCTGAGAGTCTCCAGTTCGATCCCAACTCGTAGCAGGTTGAGGCGTGTAGGACTGGCAGGGTTACATATATACAGATGAAGTCGAAATTATTCACGCTTTTAATTATATCCCAAATGATGTTTAACAGAGCAAAGGATTTTTTCATAGTATTCATTCATTCATTTTCTGCTGCTTTTCCGGGGCCGGGGCGCGGGGGCAGCAGTCTTAAGGGGGAAACCCCAGACTTGCCTATCCCCAGACACTTCCTCCAGCTCCTCCAGGGGGATCCTGAGGCGTTCCCAGGCCAGCCAAGAGACATAGTCCCTCCAGTGTGTCCTGGGTCTTCCCCGAGACCTCCTCCCGATGGGACATGCCTGGAACACCGCCCTAGGTAGGTGTCCAGGAGGCATCCGAAACTGATGCCTGAGCCACCTCAGCTGACTTCTCTCAATGTGGAGGAGCAGCGGCTCTACTCCGAGCTCCTCCCGAGTGTCAGAGCTCCTCACCCTATCCATAAGAGTGCGCCCTGCCACCATTTGAAGGAAAATCATATCGGCCACTTGTATTCGAGATCTTGTCCTTTCAGTCATGACCCAAAGCTCATGACCTTAGGTGAGAGTAGGAACGTAGATTGACCGGTAAATCAAAAGCTTTGCCTTTCGGCTCAGCTCCTTCTTTACCACAACGGACCGGTAAATCGACCGCATTACTGCTGCCGCTGCACCAATCCGCCTGTCAATCTCACATTCCATCCTTCCCTCACTCATGAACAAAACCCCGAGATACTTAAACTCCTCCACCTGGTGTAAGGACTTTCCTCCAACCTGGAGATGGCAAACCACTTTTTCCGGTGGAGCACCATGGCCTCTGATTTGGAGGTGCTCGGACTTGGAGTTTTTTCACAGTATTTCCTATAATATTTTTTCTTCTGGACAAAGTCTTATTTGTTTTATTTCGGCTAGAATAAAAGCAGATTTTATTTTTCTAACCATTTTAAGATCAATATTATTAGCCCCCTTAAGCAATATTGGTTTTGGATTGTCTCCAGGACAAACCACTGGTATACAATTTCTCTCCATTAAACAGAGATTGGGGGAAAATGAGTGTAAATGAATGAATACATTATAATAAATCATATTATTATGTTGTTTTTTATGTATCACCTCCACTTAAACCAGAACCTCAGACTGTTTCTGGCATCAGACTAGACTCTGGTCGTCTCCTGTCTGCTGAGTGTTTCTCCAGTCCCCGTCCTTTCTCTCTTTATTAATACAGATTCCTCATCTGGCCCCAATCACCCCGACTGCATCAATGTTTAACGTCAAATGGAAACTTAGGCCTGTCGTCTACATTATTAAAGTCCATTTTCCATGAAGCCTGCAGGTTTTCAGCTCTGCTCCAGTAAAGCTTCATAATTGAGGGCGGAAAGTGGAAAAGCGCTGTCGTACGGTTCACTTCTGTACACTTACTGCTCGCTCCAGTGCTTTGTGTGTGTGAGTGTGTGTGTTTTCTGCTGATATACAGTTACAGAGCTGATCCTCAACCGGCTTCATTCACTGCTTGCTAGTTGAATTAATTATGTGAGGTTTTCGTGATGAAGCCGCTTGAGGATAGAGGTAACGCTTTACTTGAAGGGGTGTTCACAGGTTTTGTTGTCTTAGTAATGTTGTCATGACAACTTGACATTACTAAGACTACAAAACTCATCATAAATCTGTCATAAACATTATAATTGTGTCATGAATATTTTTCTGATCATGTTTTCACTGTATTTGTCATTAAAATGTCTCATTTAAAGTTTAATTACTCTGTCAAATAAAAGCGTAATAAAATTTTAATGACATGTTATTTATCAACATTTTAATGACAAATTTAACTTGTATCACTGTAGTTGAGGTATAAAAAATATTAATGACGCTCATATAAACTTCGTAACATGTTTTTAATGGCTTCACGACAATCATGTTTCCATGATTTGTGATAGATATTACTGAACAAATGGTTATTTATTGATTTGCAACAACACGAGTTGCAATCATCAGGGTCATAAAGCATTACTATGCTACAGCAATCCAAATGTAAATAAATATTTTGTTTTTTTGGAAATTAAATTCAAGTCAAATACCACAGAACTTTCCATACTACTTCAGAATTTTATGTCTACCTTACAAAAAAAAAAAAATATGAAAAATAGGGTCTAAATTCTTTAAAACGTTATAGATGCCTTTATTTGGTCACCAAGGGAAACTGGATGTCACCTGGTGGCCATGTCTGGTACTGCTGCCAAACTAAATTTAGCTGAAAACTTTTGAGATATCAACTTCAACTTTGGAATATAATTAATTCAGAGATTTATCCTTGACTTTCTGTCAGTTTTACACTAAAACAGGTTTTGTAAAATATATATTTTATGTAATATATACTTTTACTATATTACATAAAATATGTATTTTACATTTATTAAAATTTGTATATACATTTATTGTTTTATTATTTTCATAAACATAATGTCACATTTCAGGAAAGGGAAAGGAGCGAGGACTCAAGTGCAACAGAAGATGGGTTTATTAATAATAAAAATAAAACAAAAACATAACTAAAACACAAAAGGCTAGGGGTGTGAACCTACACTAGTCTTCGATTAACATTATCATGCCATCAATTCGGTTTAATTCGATATCTGTCACGGTGCATTGACTATGCTTTCCATGTATAATTAGATTTTTTCTTCACAACACAATAATTTTTTTAATTAAATTCTATAAAAATATTAATATTTATATATTATTTGTAATACAATTGTGTCCTTTAATACAAGCAGTCAGATATATGAACTGTACCTTTAATTTGACCTGCTCAAAGAAAACTCTTTTTGAATGTTTCAAACAAAACTCCAATACATGCACAGAAGACAGCATGAGCATTTATAGCAGATAAACTAATGTTAATATTATCCTGCTTGCATTTCGAGCGCTGTCAAGCGAGGTCTTACACCCTTATGATTGGTCATTGTCTTCACCCGCTCAACAGAAAGGACTGCGATTGGCTTTAGAAATTAAAGTGCTGTTCACCGATGAGTGACGCTGGAAGAACAGCCACGGTTACAGTCTATATGCGCATAATACGCGGTTATCACAGGTAATCCTTAATAGACACAGTGGAGAAAACTCGCACCACAGGCACGCTCGTATCTGGATCCACAAGTATCGCTTTAACAGCCGGGAGGAGAAGAAAACTTACCTCACAAACACGACAGCGGGTCAAATGTCCAAAGTAAGAGAGAGAGGCAGAGATGAAGTTTTATAGCATTTCTCCTAGTATTGAAATATCGACCCGTGTGCTGTGTTGATCCATCTAATAAAAGTGTTCAAGACTACTAGAGACTATTAAGCTAAACTATGCAGAGCTGCGGCCCTCCAGGAAATGAGTTTGAGACCACTGGATTAGAAATAGATGGGAGAGCACATGACACATGTGCTTATGTAAAAACAGGACTAGAACACCAATGAAAGAACCCATTAACCGTGTGTTCACATGACACACAACACTAAAGCACACGGCCACAATGTAAACCCCAGGCACAACACAGAATGCAAGACACAAGCACACAATAAATATAAGCACTCTGATGCTATGATCTCAGCGCCAACCAAACCAAAATCGACTAGACTAAGATGTTGAGAAGGAAACAGCATGCTGCAGACAGAACAAACACAAACACCAGGATGTACGGTGGCTGGGAAGTGCAAAACAACACTACAAAGTGTGAAACACTTTTGCGAAGCTCGAGACGAATTTACATTTTGGAAAAGATTTTTACCTATCGTAAGATACAATTATACAGGAAAAACGAGTTGACCAAGGACAAAACAAATTTACATTTTAGAAAAAAAAATTAACAAGATGCAAAACACTTTTACCAGTCCTGAAACTAATTTACAATGACAGATTCTTTACGGAAAGGGAATGTACCACACACCGGTAAATATCAGCTCGTGTGTGACTTTGTTGGCACAGGTTAACACCAGTCTACAACTATAAAAATCATGATTTGACCAACTGCGATAAAACATCGTTTGGTCATTAAGAGCTATTCTGAGAAAATATCAGTGTGAGTTTGTAGAAACATGTTAACGCAAGTACAAGGAAACAAGTTACACGAGTCCACAACCAAAGCACAGCATATGTTGACTGATAGAGATATTAAAACTGACCTCAACGTGTAGTCCTGAATACCTCAGTTAGATAGGTTGCTTGATACTCGTGCTGAACCTTTTGACTTGGGTTCGAATCCTGTTGATGACGTGAATAATAATTATTTCTTTACATTCATTTTGTTTGTATACTGTTCGGCCACACAAATATTAAGATCAATAATGTTTACAATGACACTGACACCTAGTAATAAGAATCTTTATTTGGCATGGGCATGTATTGTTGCTTTGAAAAAGTGACGAATCTGACAATCTACAAACGTGAATAGTTTACATCTGGAAAAGGGTCACCAGTTAACATGATCACCAGTTAAACCGTAACACCGGCTTCATTCAGTTTACTTTGAAGAGTCCTCGAGCAGATGTTTACACCGTGTAGACTTAACATCATGTGCAAGATTACAGGTACGAGTGGCCCTCGTTAAAATATTGAACACATTGATGCAGTATGTCTGGTGTTTCCGTCTGGTCTGCGTCCTTTAGAAACTCCAAACACCGACCGCACGTTAAGCAAAACCGTGTTAAGCTGCTCATGTGTTTGCCGCAAAACAACCCTCGACCGCAGTCCATGTTTGGTCACCATAAACTTTATTTTCGCCATGTACTCCTCAACAGGAATTTACCGCGCTCACCACCAGTGACAACAACACTTTTTTTTTTCGTCACTTCCGGTGTGTCGCTTTCCATAAAGAATCTGTCATTGTAAATTAGTTTCAGGACTGATAATAGTGTTTTGCGTCTTGTTAATTTTTTTTTTCTAAAATGTACATTTGTTTTGTCCTTGTTCAATTCGTTTTTCTTGTGTAATTGTGTCGTATGATAGATAAAAATGTTTTCTAAAATGTAAATTTGTCTTGAGCTTTGTAAAAGTGTTTCACACTTTGTAGTGTTGTTTTGCACTTCCCGGCCACCGTAACGATGAGAGCGCGCATCCTGAGCATGATCAGACCTCAAGCGCCCGCATCAAGCGGGAAGATGAAGGCGCTCATACAATGACAAAGACAGACAATGACGGGAAATATGAGTGATCGACCTGAGAAAACTGGAACTAAGCACAACATACAAGACAAGACAGGACTAGTGTCCGGACTCTGCCACCAAAACAAGAATTAACAAGATCGAAGTGGCAGAATCCTGACACAAAAAGGCCCATAACATTTGTTTTATTTAACTTTTCACTTCAGCTACAATCTGACAAGTTTAAATCTAAAGTGTTGAAGACTGGAAATGATTTACGATGAACAGGTCATTTTGATGTCTATGTTCAAAAGATGGGTCCGTGTTAATAGATGCTTTATCAAAAATTTTCAGTTAGTTCCTGTAAATGATCAACCCTCCTCATACACTCACAAACATTACATTTGGTCTTTGTTCAAACTACTTGTTTAAAATAAATAAAATATATTTTTTTATAAAATTTGTGACAACTTAATTGTTTTATGTTCAGTCTACTTAAATCTGTAAAGCCTGTGTAGCCAGGTGGCAAATAAAGAAGACACAAATCAAGCAAATACATTTTCTTAAATGAGGTTTTATCCAGGGCTTTATTTGTGGCGGAACACGCTGGATCCGGATCTGGCATATCTGAAATCTGATCCAGCACCTCATTTTACCAATCCCCTTCCTCAACCGCCCTCCTCCCCCGTCCGCTGTTCACGTTCACTTTCTTCCGCGACTCCCCAACCCTCTTTAGTTTCGTCCACGAAACCCACAACCCCCCCGCCCGCTCTTCAATTTCGTCCGCAAAACCTCTCCATCCTCTGATAACATGCCGGATCCGTTAGCACGATCTGTTCCGGGACCTCGCAATTCACAATTGTCTATTTGTTTTGTTAATGTTTTCCCCCTAGGGGTAGTTTGTTTTGCCTTTTTGTTTTATTTTTATTTTATAATAAATAATTTTGTCTGCAATTGGGTTCTCGCTCCTTTACCCACTCACCGATTAGACAAACAAAACAAACTAGACTGGGCAGGCTGGCAGGGATCAAGACTGGAACACTCGCACACAACAGGGCAACCCTGCTGAAAAATATAGCTTAAACCAGCCTAAGCTGGTTGGCTTGTTTTAGCTGGTCGACCAGCCTGGTTTTAGAGGGGTTTTGGACATTTCCAGGCTGGTCGACCAGCTAAAACAAGCCAACCAGCTTAGGCTGGTTTAAGCTGGATTTTTCAGCAGGGAAGGCAACATACGATGATGACGAACTGGCACAGGACAGCAGACATGAGGAGAAAATAAGCAGAAGTAAATTAACACACAAACAGGTGAACCTAATAAACTAATAATTGGGTTAACGAGGGTGGGACTAGCAAATAGACGAGAGAGCACATGACACAAAGAGACAACACAAGCCATGCGCTCACATAAAACGAGACCAGAACACTAGCCAATGAGAGAACTCATTAACCGCGTTCACAAGACAACACAGAATCACACCACAAAAAGCACGTGGCCACAATGTAAACATCCAGCCACGTGCTTGGACAACACCAACAGATGCAAGACACAGGCACACGATAAAATGAAATCACCCTACCGTGCGCTCACACATATGCAACGCGCATCTTTCATCTCAGCGCCAACCGAACCAAAACCAACCACACTGAGATGCTGAGAATGAAACAGCGCGATGCAGACAGAACAAAACACAAACACCAGTACAAGAGTGCGCGCGTCCCAAGCACGAACAGATCTGTGCGCACTCACAAGCACGGTCTGTGCGCACTCACAACGGCTCGCATACAGAGACACAATGACATACAGGACAAGACAGAGCTAGTGTCTGGACTCTGCCACCAAAACAAAAATTTACAAGACCAGAGTGGCAGAACCCTGACAATTATATGAGAAAACAATTAAATTAAAACAGAATATTAAATGAGTAAACAGTGGGCGTGGCTTGTTTTTTCTACTGTGAGCTGATTGGATATTGTAAAGTAGGCATTTCATTCCGAAAGATGGGGGAAATGGTTTGGGGAGAGTTATTACAACCTAACAGGTTCCTCCTGCTCACCATTTCTGTTTGATTTCAAAACTGACCACTGGAGGGGGCGTGGTTAGGTATGTTAGCCCCGCCCATTACCTCAGACACACCTAATCTGAGAATTTAGCTGAAAACAAAAAGGAAACAATGTGTGCTGACTAAATCTTCTGTTCAGTTTTGATTTCATGTGTACTTTAAATCTGACGGTGTGTGTGTTTGTCTCTGTAGGCCTGATGTCCTGGTGGAGTCGCTCATGGTTGTCTGCTCCTTCATCCGTCACTGATAAAATTATCTCTTCCTCTCCGTCTGCGAGTTCAGTCGCACTGACGTCAGTCCTGCCGACCAGAGAGCAGTCTGTGACCCAGAGCAGCCCCCCATCGCAGGACGCTCCGCTGACCACTGTAGACTGGGTCATAGTGACTGAACTACCAAAGAAAACCAAAAGCACCGTGGCCGTAGTGTCCACCGAGAGCTTCTCTGGAGAGAGTCGGGTTCTGGAGACAGAGGGCAGCTCATGGGGAGATTCAGAGTCGCTGACACTGGTGACGTCCAGCAATGCTTTATTCATCAACACTACAAACCACACGCTGACTCGTTCAACCACTGACCACCCAAAACCTACTGAAGGTTAGTGCACACTAGACTAAGGGTGCATTTACATCTATACGCTGGTTAAAGGCTGATTTATACTTTTGTGTCAAGTGCACGCGTATGCTATGGCGCAGTCTACGCGTGGACGACGTTGGCGACGTTGACGCGCACCTCTCCAAAAATGTAATGCGTACGCGTAGCGAAAGCTCTGTGATTGGTCGGCTTGGTAGCGCTGACGAGTGTGGGTGGAGGTGAGAGCCGCGCGCCCGATGCAGTGAGTGTTTACAAGTGTGGAGTCCCGTGAAGGAGCTCCGGATGGAGACTGTTGTTTTGTGTTTAACTTATGATTAAAGTTGTTGCACGTCTGCCAGTTCCCGCCTCAAAATGAGCCAATTTGAGCCACTTGTACATTAAGGAAGCGTTCAGAAAAACAAAACGCCAGCGAAGAAACTCGACACAGAGAAACATAAACACCTACTGCCAGCTAGCGTTTTGGAAGTGTATTGCAGAGAAACAGAAACAGCGCGCAGAAGTATAAATGCTTAAGTCGTGACATATGAAATACTGTTTCTGGGTGCAAACTGCTACTCATTTGAGTTGAGAAAATATTCGTTTGTGACCACACATATCACACATTAAAGTGAATTTTATATAAAATCATGGTGTACACAACAAGTCTCTGGACTAGCTGTTTTACAGACACCAATATTTTAGCAATTTATATCAAATGAATCACGTTCTGGCCATCGGATATTAGGCATGGATATATATATATATATATATATATATATATATATTGCAATTGGGATTTGCGAAAGTATTACAGCGCTTTGTAAATGTTTATTATTATTATTCCGCTCAGCTGTCACATGTCCTTATTTTCATTTATGACGATGAGAAATGAGACATTACAAGGGAAAAGGTGTGCTTAATTTTAAATGGTAAAACATATAGACATAGTCACCAAATATAAATGAGAGGTGAGACTTTCTCATACATAGCCTCATTTCTATTGTCAAGTGTTGTAAAATATATATATCAATTTCATATCAGAAGTCGACTTAACCAAAACGTTAATGATATTATATATTTATTTAATAGTTCAGTTAGACAGCATGCTTTCATTTTCATATTCAACATAAAACTTTTTTTTTACCGGTATATTGATATTCTCTCGTTCCTATATATATATATATATTTGCCTATATTCATCATTCATTTATTCATTCATTTATTTTCCTTCAGCTTAGTCCCTTATGTTATCAGGGGTCGCCATAGCAGAATGAACCACCAACTATCCTAGCATATGTTTTTATGCAGCGGATGCCCTTCCAGCTGCAACCCAGTTTTGCGATACACTCATTCTCACACACACACACACACACACACACACACACACACACACACACATACAGCACCAAAAACAAAAAGCAAAATTGTAACAATTTTAAAGGTGCAGTATGTAAGTTTGACACCCAGAGGTTGAACTAGGTATTGCACTCCTGGATCAAAACAAATGCAAGCGCGGGATGCCAGATTGAGTACAGGAGCGAGTGATTTAAACTGTGTTCTACATAAAAGCAACGATACGCGATAGAGGGAATATTCTCCATATTAAAAGGAGTTTTGGTTCTAACCAACACCTTGAATTGATATATTAGAAACGGCTTCTATTTCTCACAGCTGAACAACAGAAACCTATGACAGTGATCACCTCAGGTAAACCTTGTGTGCTTTATTCAGTGCTAAATGCTAACAATGTGAGTTTGAATAGATTATAAACCTTACCGTTTCGTGAGTGAGTGCATATTCTGTGCTTCTGAATGTCTGTATTTACATTTCTGTCGTGTTTCGTCTGGTGCAAACAGCCAAACTGCTCATCACTGCGTATCTCGTCACAAAGTGTGTTGTTAGGACACGCGGTTACAATGTCACCTGCTCACCTAATGTTTACTCTCATAATATTTTTATCATTTGCTAATTAATAACCTCATGTGGAACTGAATCTGTCTCATTTCGACATCTGATACTGTCCATTTCAGTCATGGACGCATGTTTTCAGAGCCTTTCTGAATGAATGAATGAATGAAATGCGCTGTTTTCCAACAAGGCAACCCGGAGTGCTGAATTATAATTGGCTAAACTGGCATTGTGCAGGTTAAATTGACCTAAATAAAGACAGCGTTCCGGCACGGAAAAACCATTTTCAAAGCAGAATATCTGACTTCAGCATTGTTCACTTGGGATGTTTCTTAAATATCTGCACACATATTATGGTGTTTTTATGCTTTAGAAGAGTCAAAAACTTACATACAACACCTTTATCCTGTTTCAGAACAAAACAATGTCTGTCAAAATCTGTAGGTGTGAAAGCACCCCAAATCAAAATTTCTTGTTGTGACTAATTCAAAGATCAGAAAGAGCTTTATTGCTAAATCTGTTTACACACACAAGTGCTGTATTTGAAATTGCCCCTATATGAGAAGGGTCTGGATGCAGAGACAATGCTGCATTAATGCACACACCTAACTGCGTGCCTCTCAGTGACGTCACTAGCTCAATTGAGCACATTAATAATAATAATAATAATAATAATGCTTTTTTGCACTTTTTAATAGCACTTTTTTGGACACTCAAAGCATTTACACGAATTTTTTGGTGGGAATCTCCTCATCCACCACCTAGATAATGCAACGACAGCCATATTGCACCTTTTTATGCGCCAGACCGCACACCACACACCAGCTGATTGGTGGAGAGGAGAGTGAGTAATGAAGCCAATGATGATATGGGGATGGTTAGGAGGCCACGATGGACAGTGGCCAGTGAGCAAAATTGGCCAGGGGTTAATACCCTACTCTTTTTCAAAGGACATCCAGAGATTTTTACTTGCAGATTAGAGCGAATTTGTGCTACCAAATACAGCGCTGCATGCAAAAAACTCACTCTTAGTCGGGCGAAATTACGGTCTCATTGCCTAGGATGTCAAACAAATTAATCAAACTCTAGCCACGAATAAAACAATAGGCTATTTTATTAATTTAAGATTTTAGATGACGGGTTAGTAATTATACCATACATGGTTAACTATATTCAAGTCAATGAAATAATAACTTTAATAAATAAAATGTTTGTAAGAATGTGGTGGGTTAGTGATTACCTTCTCTGCCAGAGACTGCTCTATGGTTTTAAAACTCTTTTCGAACTGTATCGTTTAGACATGTCTCATTTTTTATATTAAATGTAGTGCAGTTTACTTGTGGATGACTAGCACGCCTTCGCTGAACCAGCTGTGGTAGCTTGGCAACAGAGCCACGACGTCAACACAGAATCTGTCGGCACAGTTCAGCATGGTTGTCTAACCAAGCCGAGAATTCCGGGTCAAGAAAGGTTTGTAATTATGCCACGCCATTCCAGGCTCAGTGGAGAAACAATCGTAACCGTACCGAAGTGTTCTTACAACGGTTTGGCACAATAGTGAAAAAGCGGCTTATAAGATGTTGGATTTTGGTTACCATACCTAACGAATAAATGTCAGTCTTTGACGTCAATATGATTTAAGGTGCTGGCTCGACATTGGATTTTGGTCACTTTCCAACACAACCTAAAATCAACCAAATATCAACGTCATTCGACGTCGTTATTGGTGATCAAAATAATTTCGTCCTTAGACACAGGCTAGACATTGAATTTTGGTCACCTGACATCACAACCTAAATATAACCTAATATTAATGTCTACTGTAATTGTGTACCTGCTGGGCAATAACTAGATGCACTACAGAATGTTACGTTTACACACATCTACAAATGACATGTAAATGCATCAGCTTTCTATAGTGTAATACTCACTACTCTCACTACTCTTGAGTACTTTTGAAAGTTACTCATACTTTGAGTAATATTTGCAGCAGATACTTTTACTCTACTTGCACTACTTTAAGCAAGTAATAGTACTTTTACTTAAGTATGATTTTTCAGTACTCTTTTTACCACTGAAAGACTAATAAAAACCTAAAAATCCAAATTTCATACATAACATCCAGATCAACAATCCACTATTTATAATATATATAATATTGTGCTATTAAATTTTTCGTCATCGTTTTTTCAAACCTCATTTTACTTGTTACAAAGCATGTAATGTCTGATGCCAATTCATTCCATGTGTTCATTCCTCAGTCCGTTGCTTTGCATTAGTTTTTGAAACGGGAAGCAAAACAATTCCTTTTGATGCGTGCCTGGTGTTAAAATAATGACTAGCATTACTATACAAAAGTTGACAGTACAATACACTTGGAACTCTTGACACAGAAATATTTCTTATGAAACACAGCAGAGAAACAATTACCCTGTCCTTCACCAATGATCAACCTAAAGTTTTAATGCATTTTTATAATATTAACCCTTCTATTGCAGTGTAAAATTAGTCGTGCAGCTCTATTATAGCTGGACCAACTGTAATTTGTCTTTACTTGATGCATTCGACCATACCACTGGAGAGTAATTGCCTGAACAATTTGAGAGATACAGTACTTTTTTAGACGTCTCTTAATAATTGCTAAACCTCTTCCCATAACTTTTACCATCCTATCAATCTGCTTTGACCACTTTAACCTAATTTTCAATTCAGTTCAATTCAATTCACCTTTATTTCTATAGCACTTTTACAATGTAGATTGTGTCAAAGCAGCTTCACATGGAAGATTATAGTCAATTAAACAGTGTCAGTTCATGTTTCAGTGTTTAAGTTCAGTTTAGTTCAGTTCAGTGTGGTTTAATAATCACTACTGAGAGTCCAAACACTGAAGAGCAATTTAATCTAACCATGCAAGCCAGTGGCGACAGCGGCGAGGAAAAAACTTCACCAATTGGCGAAAGTGAAGAATTTAAAAAACCTGGAGAGAAACCAGGCTGAGTTGGGCACGACCATTTCTCCTATGGCCAAACGTCCTGTGCAGAGCTGCAGTCTAGGCGCCGGAGGCTGGAGAATGCTGGACCTCAGTGAAAACTCGTCTGTCCTTGGAGCGTCACAGGTCTCATGCTCTCCACTCTTCCATGACCACCACAGCAGCTGCTCAGGACTAGGCCTGGTCCAGGATTCTAAAAACTTTGGGATCATCTCGTCGCTGGTCTTGGATCGAATCAGTAGCGCTGCATAGTCTGAGGGCCTCGGGATGAGTACCCCCAGGTAGAAATAGAGAATAAAAATAATAATTAGCGTAGCTGCTGTTCATAGTGTATATAAACGAGATGCAAAAACCTGCGTGGGGCACAATCATGCGTCATACCACTATGTGATGCACTGAGTGTATGCTTTGCTAAAAAAATAGGTCTTTAATCTAGTTTTGAATTGCGAGAGTGTGGCTAGGAAGGCCATTCCAGAGTTTAGGGGCCATAAATGAGAACGCTCGACCTCCTTTACTCGACTTTGCTATTCTAGGTACTACCAGAAGCCCTGAGTTTTGAGATCTTAAAGAGCGGGTTGGATTGTTGCGAAACAGGAGGTTGGTTAGATAAACAGGAGCTCGATTATTTAAAGCTTTATAGGTAAGAAGCAATATTTTATATTCAATACGAAACTTCACAGGCAGCCAGTGTAAGGAGGATAAAATTGGGGTGATATGATCATATTTTCTAGACCTGGTAAGAACTCTGGCAGCTGCATTTTGTACTAGCTGAAGTTTGTTAATAGAGGATGCTGGGCAGTCGGCAAACAGAGCATTACAGTAATCCAGCCTAGAAGTCATAAAAGCATGAACTAGCTTTTCTGCATCTGAGATGGATAGCATACTTCATAACTTAGCAATATTTCTCATATGAAAGAAGGCAGTTTTTGTGACATGGGAGATATGATTTTCAAAAGTTAAATTGCTGTCTAATATGACGCCCAGATCTTTTATAGTAGATCAAGAAGAACTGCAAGAAGCCTAATTTCCTCTACCTGTTCAATAGGCACACTCATTATAGACTAATTTAACTGTGGTTTACATTTAAATTGAAAGTTTGATCCAAACACAATACTTTTGATTTTTGTCAAATTTAAAACCATCTTATTATTCTGTACCCACTTTACCACAAACTGTAACTCCTCCTCTAAATCAGCAGATAATTTTTAAATCGATGTCGCTGGTAGATATAATGTTATATCATCTGCACACACAAATGCCCTTGCATGCTTTAAAACCAAAGGAAGATCATTGGTAAAAATAGAAAATAACAATGGTCCTAAATAACTTCCTTGAGGCACACCACATTGCAACTCTTTCACTTCCGAATAACTTCCATTATAAAATACATACTAGTCAGATGACTTTTGAACCAATGCACAGTTTGAGAAGTAAATTTATAACATTTTCATTTTTCTAGCAATACTTTATGATCCAGTACATCAAAAGCAGAGCTAAAATCCAACAATACTGTTTCTACTAAATTACTATCATCAATTGGTACTAAACAATCATCAATTATTTGTGTTAATGCTGTTCCTGTTGAATGTCCTACTCGATATGCATGCTGAAAGTCAGAGAATAAATTGGTTTCCTTAAAAAAATACTTGAATTTGTTCACACACTATCGTTTCGAACATCGTTTCAACAATATAGTTTACTAAGAATTGGCAATAAACATATTGGTCGACTATTAGCCCCACTAAAACTGTTCCCTGTTTTGAATCAGCGTTTTCTGATCTACATGTACTTGTGTATATTAGTTATAAATGTTAGTTATTTTATGTTTGACCTCCAGTCATCACCAGGAGCACCACCACCAGCAGCAGTAGCAGCAGCAGGACAGTTCATGGGCACGAGGCTCGAGGAGAAATCCAGTACAGACGCAGAAACAGAGGCAAGAAACCAAACCAGACCACCACTGAAATGAGCACCACCACTTTCCAGGACACCACCACACCATTTGTCCAGACCACTGCGGACGTCGAAAGCTCCACAGACATCCAGAGCACCACAGACATCCAGAGCTCCCCAGAAATCCACAGCACCACCGCACCATCAGTCCAGACCACCACAGGCATCCACAGCACCACCTCATCAGCAGTCCAGACCACCGCAGACGTCCACAGCACCACCACACCATCTGCAGACACCCTTAACACTGAAACCACTGGATGGAGCATCTCCACATCTGCAGACGATACTCAGACGACAATGTCTGGAACCACAGCGATCATTGAACATCATCTGAGCAGCATCGAGACCAGCAAAACCAACAGCTCTACTGGAGAAACAGGTACAGTCTTCTGCTGTTATTTAGGGATTAGGGGTGGGAATTAATTAGGTCTATTTGCAGGCTTCTCAGTAGTTGAAGTCATCATAGTTGGTAAACTTAGAGCGCAGTGAATGGAAGAGCACAACAATTCATTGCTTTACAATCCAATAATAAAAGTAAAACTCCACAATGGTGTTATCAAGACTTTCAGAAGAAGGAAAACAATAGTGTGAGTCTGATAATGGCAGCCAGAAGAGAGAACAATGTCAGATTGGCTGTCCTGCACCCATAGACTCTGCATTACAAACACCTCACACAGTTAGATTATTTTTTGTAATTTGATGCCAGCCAGTGAAGCGTTGTGCAGGTAAACCTCACTCTGTCGTAGTTGCCCACCTTTTTATCAATGAGACACTATCAGAGTGCAGGATTTGCAACCCAGGCTCATTCTGAAAACGTAGTTCCGTGGACCTTTCTGGAGAGCGCGAAATATGTCCCGGGAGGTACGTATGGCTTGCATTTCATTTCATTTTTTTTTTAAACGAACGCTACGGGCTGGTTTGACGCCGTTTCTTTTCACGCTGACCACTCACCTCCGTGTGGAGGGCTTTCTCGCTGCAACCAGTTTGTCCCGTTAGCTCGTTGTGTACGTTGGCAGAGTTGAGACGCAGAGAGGAGTTGACCACGATGACGGGGTTCGAGTCCGGGGAAGAGCGGTTCCAGAAATCAGGTAAGACAAAAACAGAATCCAAAAAATAAAACAGTGAACAAGTGAACAACAGGGTGAGAATGTGGTAAAATCTGAAAACGTGGTAAAAATCAGACGAGGGCTTTTCTGTTTCTGGATGGCTTTGGGTTTAGGGAAGTTAGCGGGTTGGCGGGATCAATTGATAAAATTGGTTGGGTTTAGGGAAGGAGGAGGGTGGTTCAGTCGATTGGTCAGCCGGCCAGTCACTCGTTTGTTCAGTCAGTCAGACAGACAGTCGGTCGACAGCGGCCTCTGGTGGGTTTACGGGAGAACAGCAGGCACGAACGGCACTCGCGAGAGAAATTTGAGATGTGAAAAAAGCACACACAGCGGCCTCTCGTGGATTTGCGAAAACAAAAACTGCAAAAATACGTACCTCCTGGGATGTATTTCGCTGTCTCCAGAAACGTCCACGGGACTACATTTTCAGAATGAGCCTGGGTTGGGTTTTTGGGTACCAGAAAATAAACTTTATTCTCCACAATAAAGCAGAGAAAGTGTAGAGCATTTTGGAGTCTCTCCTGGACAATTCCTAAAGTGTCTGTGTTTTTTACAATATTTATACAGATTTTTTGCCCCTAGGGTGTCTCATTTTAACTTCTAACCATCCTTGGATACGTTTTTACTCTAGGTGGTCCTGTTATTCTTGGCTCTCAGTCCGCTTGCTAAGGTCACCAGAGATGTCACTTCATAGATGCAACTTGTGCATCAAAACTAAGTGTTTACATACATTGTCATGATAGCATAATAACTTGATAATGTTACTCACTCTATAGCTTCTGACACATGTAGCTTCATATGATTATTTAACATATATAATCAGTGCTTTACATATTCAGTTATTTTACACAATCAGTCATTCTTCAGCATAGCCTTCTCCTAGTGTTGCTCCTGTGCAGGATTCTCATCTTACATAGACATACCACATTATTTTTACCACACACTGGCATGTTTAAACCTAAAAAGGTGTTCTAGCAAGATGCTAGAGGTCATAGTCTTTAGCCTCCTTGTTAAGCAACCGACTCCGGTTCTTAAGTTGCCGGTTCGATCCCAGCTCGGAGCGGGTTGGGTGGTGTAGGACAAGCGGGGTGCTGTGACCTGGATGGGAGTTAGGTTTAGGTTACACTAATACGTTTTAGAATGAAAACGATCCACCTCCACACTGGCGTTTCACCTAGCTTCTCTGAACAGCTCTGCGTGCACACTACATCATCACGTGACCACACACACACACACACACTCTGGCATGCGCTGCAGTGTATGTGCACGTCTGAGCTCCAGGCAGTCAGCGGGTGCTTTGAGCACACCTACCCAGATGAGAGCTGCGAACACCAGACAGTTAATCAAGGATCTACCGCTGGATCTAATCAGAGGTGTAGACAGGGCCGGCGCGTCCATAGAGGTGACCTAGGCAGCCGCCTAGAGCGGCATAATAATGAGGGCGGCAAACGCGCCCTGCCGCCCAACCCAACGTACTGACTTTCATCCACAACATCAACAGAACACTTGCATAATAGGGGTCTGGCATAATAGTGAGAGCGGCAAACGCTCCCCGCCGCCCAACCCAACGTACTGACTCATCCGCAGCATCAACCCCCCGTCCTCACTTTATGAACTGGTCAGGTTCGTTTTCACTTTCGGTTTAGGGCAGCGTGCTAGTCCATTGCCTAGAGCGGCAGTTCGGCTTGCTCCGGCCCTGGGTGTAGAGTATCCAAAAGTACAAGCACTTGCAGAAATTTTTACTCAAGTAACAATCGTAAAATTTACTACTTTAAGAGTAAAAAGTATCTGATGAAAAAATTATTCAAGTAAATAGTTAGTTACTATTTAGTTACTATATATATATATATATACAGTTGAAGTCAGAGTTATTAGCCCCCCTTTGAATTTTTTCTTCTTTTTTAAATATTTCCCAAATGATGTTGAACAGAGCAAGGAAATTTTCACAGTATGTCTGACAATATTTTTTCTTCTGGAGAAAGTCGTATTTGTTTTATTTCAGCTAGAATAAAAGCAGTTTTAAAATTTTTTAACACCATTTTAAGGTCAATATTATTAGTCCCTTCTAGCTATATTTTTTTCGATTGTCTACAGAACAAACCATTGTTATACAATAACTTGCCTAATTACTCTAACCTGCCTAGTTAACCTAATTAACCTAGTGAAGCCTTTAAATGTCACTTTAAGCTGTATAGAAGTGTCTTGAAGAATATCTAGTCTAATATTATTTACTGTCATCATGGCAAAGATAAAATAAATCAGTTATTAGAGATGAGTTATTAAAACTATTATGATTAGAAATGTGTTGAAAAAAATCTTCTCTCCGTTAACCAGAAATTGGCGGGGGGGAATAAACAGTGTTACTACACCCGTACACAGCGCTAAAGTCCAGCATCTTCACATTGGCACACTGTCTTGACTAGTGCGATTGAATGACTTTTGTCCTGGGAGCACTGTACAAATGTGGCTGCGCTATTGACGCATGCTCAAAGTCCATATGCGATATCTAGTGTATTTATGGTTGACATCTTAGAGTGAAAACATAGTCTGAACTAGAGGCTGCAGGTGACCTGGTGCGATAAACTCACTGCACAGACAACGTTACCGTCCTCTCGGAACTACAGATGGCCATGGCGTAATCGCAGTACAAACTCACATGTCTTCCTCGACTTCAGCCACCATTCCAACATAAGCGTGCGCGCTCTAACTGAATGAAAGCAGCAGATGCGTCTCTAGCAACCTCTCGCGACACAACCTCTCGAATGCGGCGCCTATTGATATTTGCAAGCAAGTCATTCATTCATTCATTCATTTTCTTTTCAGCTTAGTCCCTTTATTAATCCGGGGTCGCCACAGTGGAATGAACCGCCAATTTATCCAGCATGTGTTTTATGCAGCGGATGCCCTTCCAGCCGCAACCCATCTCTGGGAAACATCCACACACACTCATTCACACTCATGCACTACGGACAATTTAGCCTACCCAATTCACCTTTACCGCATGTCTTTAGACTGTGGGGGAAACCGGAGCACCCGGAGGAAACCCACGCAAACGCAGGGAGAACATGCAAACTCCACACGAACCTGCGACCCAGCAACCTTCTTGCTGTTAGGCGACAGCACTACCTACTGCGCCACTGCGTCACCAAGCAAGTCATATGAATCATATTTATTATCATTTGACAGTAACGGAGAAACACCGCCAAATGTAGCGAAGTAAGAGTAATGATTTTTCTCTAATAATTTTAGCATGTCAAAGTCAAATTTATGCATATAAAATATAATTTCCCAACAACAAAATTGTGGCTAGTGAAAAAGCAGAGTGGCTAGTAATATTGGAAATCTACCAACCACAGTGCCTGGTGATCAAAAAAGTTAATGTCAAGCCCTGGTCTCAACCAATTACGCAGATAATAATTATGTCGACATATCTTAATAATTGAGCAGTAGTCCATCATGCTTTAAGGTCCCCTTGAAACATTTCGGTTGTGTTCCTCAGTGGTCGTTGTCCATTATTGCATCCCATCATGCACATTTTTCATCACATGATCTCTTATAACAAAATCACATTACTTTTTCATGAGCAAACTAGAATTTATTTGTTTATTTTTTATTTATATAAGTGTTTCAGTCGTAGTTTTTATTGAATCAAATGTTTATCTTACTCAGTTAAGTAGGATAAGATAAAAAACGCATGCATATTTCAACATTTTCCCACATCTTGATGTTTCCATCAAACATTTCCTTATGCGATAATCCAAAATGCACATAAATATCATACCTGCCAACACTTCCCGGGAGTCTCCCGTATTTCAGACCCACCTCCCGGTTTGTCATTTCTCCCGGAAATCTCCTGAAATTTCAACCCCTTACCCCGGTCCTCAGGTGATTGGTACAATCTGGTAACACCCTATTCACATGGGGCTTCAGCGTCAACGCTTGACAGAGGGTGTGTTTGAAGTTGGGGCTGACGCGATCGTTATAGCCAATTAATTTAGCCAGCAGTCGGCTACTGTCTGAGCTGGTGTATTTGCATACAGCGATTTGACTTGGCTGGCGCTTCCGTCGGCGCTTGAAAAGTTGGAAAAGTCCCAACTTCTGAAGCGATCAACGCATTGAAGCTGACGCCCACTGTGAATGGGGCGTAAAACCGCCGGATCGCCGACAGACCAGGCACCCCTTCCAGTTGCTCTGCTCACCCCCCTAACACCCCCCTCCCAGATTTTCAGAGACAAATGTTGGCAGGTATGATAAATATGTGGATGGAAACACAGCTATTGTTTATCTCTTATTTCGAGAGAGCGTATCAGTATGGTTTCTCAGATGTTTTTAATAATCCAGCAGGTGGATGGACGTCCAGGTGCCGTGAAGAGACTCTCGTTGCCTTTAATTACGTGCTTTGGGTGGAGAGCTCACACAAATGAATATTCATGCCGCTTTCATGAATATTAATGACTGACGCTCGCACAGATTGACTTACAATACAGAGAGCTATTATAGTGGAGAGGCTTATGGCCTGAATATTTGGGTGTCAGGATGGATGTCGTGGGACAAAAGCTTGATTTCACAACCGTTCTGCTGATTGTCTGCTGGAACAAGCAAAGCATTATAATTAGTGAACACATGGGAGATAATCATTGCTTTTCAGTGAGCTGATGATGCTTCACTTTCACACGTGCACAGAAGGGGAGGAAGAATGAACAGGCAGGCAAGGGCAGAAGATACAAATATTTGGCTTTTTATTGTGTGTTTACATAGCCTTGCATATGTAATGATAATGCATACAATAGATACAGATGGAGACTCAATTTATTAGCCCTCTTGGTAAGTTTAAATTCTTTTTCAAATATTTCCTAAGTGGTTTTTAAACATTAACACAAAACTGTAACTAAGTGTCCCTAAATAATATTAATATTGCAAAGGTTTTAACCTTCCAATGTAGTTTATTTAGATGACATTTCGAAAGTTAAAAACGTGTTCATTCCTTAAAGTGTGAAGTGTAAGGACTCTATCATACACCTGGCGCAATAAGACACAAGACATGTATGACACGATTTGTTGTTATTTTAGACCAGCACAACTGTAATTTTCATGTTTTGCACCACGTTGTTTAAATCTATTTTGCGCAACTTTGTGGACTCATGGGTGAGCTGGTCTGAACAGGAGGTGTGTTAAGGTGCATTGTTGGCACGTTGCTATTTTGAGGAACTGAAATAGACTGCACCATTGGCCAACTAAAAGCTGCTCTAAAGTCCAGTGCAGAGTGCGTTAGTTATGCGCCTATGCGGGTCTAAGTGCTTACACATTGCTGAATACACACAGGATGTATAGCAATATACAAATATATTTACATATGAAAACAATTAAAGGATTAAAATTGTTACCAACATGATTATTTTCTACACGAAGATAAACACGACTGCCTCCATGCCTTCTTCACCTCGAGGGGCTTTTTCAGTTTATTCATGACCATCTGCAGTAAGTATAATGTTATTATTATTAGCAGTATTATTTATTATCTGCAGATTTATATCTGTTAGAATATAAACAAGTTTAGATTTGTCCACCTGTGGGGTTTTGGAGACGTCTGCATCACCATATGGGGCATAAGAACAGGACGTGTGTTTGGATATAACTCCACACTTAGTTATTATTGTTTATTTATTCCTTTGCTGGAAATAAGAACTGAATTTAGAAATAGTTTTGACACAAATCTTTGTGCTTAACACATGAAATTAAGGGCTCTGTTTTTTAACGACCTAGCCACAAAGTCTAAAGTGTCCACTTTTGCTATTTTAGGAAAAATACGCTCTGCGCCCCGGCGCATGGTCTAACAGGGCTGTGCTTAATGTCTTAATGAGTTCTGGGTGTGTTTTGAGCATAACGTGCATTAAACCAATCAGAGCCTCATCTCACATTCCCTTTAACAGTCAGTTGAGTCGCACCATGGCGGATTTGCTATTTACATGACGGACTTTGTAAGTGGTTAAGTGTAAAAACTGAATGCTTCACTAGCGGGAAAACAGTTTAACAGAGCATCTGCAGCGCCACTTTTTTTTTTACTTTACTTTTACTCTTTAATTTACTCCTTTACTTTGGTGGAGTGAGGAAACAGTGGAAACTCACTCCACTGTAGACATCCATTAGCCTACATATTTAATCTCCTTTGTTAAGCACAAAGATTTGTTTGAAACTATTTCTAAATTCAGTTCTAATTTCTAAACAATAAATAAACAATAATAACTAAGTGTGGAGTTATATCCAAACACACGTCCTGTTCTTATGCCCCATATGGTGATGCAGACGTCTCCAAAACCCCACAGCTGGACAAATCTACACTTGTGTTTATTAAAACAGATATAAATCTACATATAATAAATAATACTGCTAATAATAATAACATTATATTAATGCAGATTGTCATGAATGAAGTGAAAAAAGGCATGGAGGCAGGAAGAAGGCATGGAGGCAGTCGTGTTTATATTGATGTAGAAAATAATCATGTTTGTAACATTTAAATTCTTTAATTGTCTTTATCTGTAAAGATATTTGTGTATTGCTGTACATCCTGTGTGTATTAAGCAATGTGTAAGCGTTTGGACCTACATAAGCACAATAATAGCGCGCTCTGCGCTGGACTTTAGAGCAGCTTTTAGTTGGTCTGTTTCAGTTTCTCAAAATAGCAATGTGCGCCTGCATACACCTCCTTTATAGACCTGCACACCCATGTGTCCACAATGTGGTGCAAACAGATTTACTATTTAAACAACATGGCGCAAAACGTGGGCTGGTTTGAATAATACCATACACGTCTTGCGTCTTATTGCGCCGGGTGTATGATAGTTCTATGTAGGCAAATGAATGTCTTCAGTGGAGTGCATTTCCACCTTTTCCTTATCCACGAAAGTAAATAAGTAAAGTGAAAGAGAAAGTAAAGAGGCTGAATGGAGGAGGCTCATTCTTTATCCTCGTGCTGCAAATGCTCTGTTTCAGTTCAGTTTTTACACTTACAAAGTCCGCCATGTAAATGGCAAATGCGCTATCGCGCGACACAACTGACTCTTAAAGAGCCCCTATTACACATTGAAAAGGGTCATATTTCTGTTTTATGGGTCTCTAACAACATACTGATATGTATGCAAGGTCAAAAAACACGTTCATGGTCTTATAATATGCATTTATTTTTACCTAATTATCCCAGCGACTCCCATATGAATCATTCAGCGATTCATTTGTTCCCAAACCCCTGCTTAGCGCGAAGCTAATCTGCGCTGATTGGACCGATGACAGCCTGTTGCCATTGGTCGACAGCGTTCAGCGCCAGAAAGTAATATGGCTAGAGTGGTTTATTAAGCCCGCGGCCGCGGGTCGCCAACATTGGATTGCATCGGACGCTCGAAACATGCTTCATAGTAAACTTACTAACACCACAGTAAACAGTACCCGGTTCTCAACAGTGTTATTCAGACACCTCAGCGCTGAAAGCAGTGCAGTTAAACACTAGCATATGTATGACACACATTCAGTTTTAATCCACACAGCAGCAAAAGCTGAACTATTCTGAACCTTGACCGCTGCACGTGTGCAGGATCAGCTAACGGTGGCCATAGCAACAACAAACGGCAGTGGAACGAGCTCACGAAAGCATTTAAATCTGTAAACAAAGCAGCACGCGTCGCGTTTACAACGTGGCATTAGACATGATATGAGAATATAAAGAGTTAACCTGATACAGCACACGCGGTTGCTAGTAACAAAACATGTAGATAATTTCTATTTGCAATCATTGCTGTGGCACCTCGTCCGTGAACTGCTATATGTTCTAAGGGCTTACCTGTACTCTGCTTTTCTAAACGATCACATCCCCAGCCGGGAGGTTGTAGCATCCTTTGTCCTCTGACAAGCTATCTCCACGGGCTCCCGCTCTCCATTCGCAAGCCTTTTCCAGCGTTCAGCAGCCAACCGGTGTACCTAATAATTTGTCCTTCTTTTGCCTGCACCCCTGGTTTCGTCTGTCCATTACAAGATGGAGGCAGAAACTAAGCGTGCAGATTTCTGAACGACTCCTTTCCCTCACACTTCCAACAATATCCAGGTAAACACAGCGTCTTCATGAGCGTCTTGCTGCTGTGTTAGTGGGCGGGGCCGCAGGTTTGAATTTTGCCGGGTCTGCGCGCACAACCATTATGTTTTGCGAAGACGTCACGCCGAATTGGCTGAAGATTCGTTATGAAGACGATTCATTTAAACCACTATGAGTCGACTCTTTTATAGATGAATCAATAGTTTTAGACACTGTCCACTTTCAGATTTAAGCTTTAGCTGGATATTTCACTTTACTAAGAGCTGTGTTACACACTACATGAAGGTCATTTTCAAAAACCCATAATAGGGGCTCTTTAAAGGGAATGTGAGATAAGACTATGATTGGTTTAATGCACGTTATGCTCAAAACCCACCCATAACTCATAATCAGAATAAACACAACTGTCACGTTTGTGGGTCATTCTGTTTTTCTTGCATGTGTGTGGGTGTGTGGGAAGTGGGTGTGTCTTGTTTGGGTTCTTCACCGCGTGGTGTGTGTGTGTATGTGTGTTTACATTCATCAGCTGGGTGGTCACGTGTTTTGTCGCTACTCTCAACGCACAGGTGTTTGTTATCAGTCACAGCTGTTGCGTGTTCCGCGCGCTATATATGTTCAGTGTTTGTAGTTCGCTTTATCAGTTCGTTGTTGTTCACTCCTGTGTCTGCTTCTGTTAGACTCTCTCGCTCGCTTTGGTGGAGGCTCTCCGACATAACCTGTTTCTTTTGGACCTTACGCAAGTCTCCGTCTCTTTGATGTTGTTACTACTGCCTGCTCTGAAGACAACATTATCTGTGAGAGACTTCACCTCATATCCGTTTCTCTAATGAACTTTACCGTGGGTATCCATGAGAGACTGCTATATGACATTGGTTCACGGATGAACCTTCATCGCTGTTTGGCGTGTCGTATTCTTGTGTAAGCATCCTTGCCCTACACGTTATCTGGTGAGATCTATACCAGTTGTGACTCTTTAAATAAATTATCTTGTTTTCACTTGCATTTGGGTCTCCTGTGTATATCATTGTGACAACAACCCTGTTAGACCATGCGCCAAGGCACAGAGTGCACAGAGAGTATTTTTTCATTTAAATTCAGACACACTCTTAATGTGCCATGCGCTTTAGACTTTGCGCCTAGATTATGAAAATAGAGCCCTATGTGTGTTATTAACAGTATTATATGAACAATAAACATCATGTTAATCATTGTGTTTTTGAGAGGATTATCCGAGTCCTCGCTGCTGTCGTGATTTCAGCACACGGTGGGATAATTTAATGATGTGTAAGTCAATTTGCAGCTGTGTAAACACTGAATTAAATCAGTCTGATGATGGATAATTGTTTACCCCTGATGTTTGCATGATTACCACACTTCATTTTTCTCTCTCGGCGTACAATATTAGCATATCGCTCTATTAAAATCCCCTCTCACCTATAATAATCCTATGAAGCAATTATTAAGTCACACGTAGCTCTCTGTGTGTAGTGTATGTATGCCATGGTGAGGATGTGACTGTAAGCAAGTGGCTCATTTGCATTTTTGGTCAAAATAAAAACATAAAAATAACTAAAGAACTAATTAGAGCAAAGTTGTTGGTTGGCCTGCTCTGTTAAGTGTCATGAGGTGAAAGACCGTAGAGCTTAGGGGGTGTGGCCTATGAATAGAGTCAGTGCATGATAATTGGCGGGTTGCTTTTAGTCACCATGACAACACAGCATTCAAGAGAGATTGTAAAGCTCATCAGTGTGAGAGAAACAGACCACAATAAACTCACATGATTGTTAATTCAGGCAGAATTTCCATTTGAGTGATGTAAATGAGGGTAAGAGTGGACTTTCGTCTTCTTTTAATATTTGGAGATGTTTGTTTTTCAGTCTTCTGACAGAAAGAGTAAAAGAGAAATCTGCATTGTTTATTCGCTCTCTTGTAGCTCCAAGCCTGTATTAATAAATAATGCAAACTAAAATGCATGCATATTTAGAGCTCTGTGAAGCTCCGCCCATAAACACTGATGAGATGCATGATATTTGTACTTTCTTTTTATTAAAAAGTGTTATTTTAGAAGTACTGCTGTTATGTTAATAGCAATAGATAAAAAAGGAGAGTCAATTATGTGTCATAATGAGAAAAAAGTGCATGAGGAAAAAGTACAAATGGGATGATGGGAAAATATCCATGTTTTTACCTGCAGATAATATAATATAATATAATATAATATAATATAATATAATATAATATAATATAATATAATATAATATAATATAGTGTATGGATGTTTCTCAGAGATGGGTTGCAGCTGGAAGGGCATCCGCTGTGTAAAATATGTGCTGGATAAGTTGGCGGTTCATTCCGCTGTGGCGACCCCAGATTAATAAAGGGACTAAGCTGAAAAGAAAATGAATGAATGAAAAATATATAATATATGGTTTAAGCCCTGATTGGGTCAGTTGGCATTTCTGTGTGGTGTTTGCATGTTCTCCTCGTGTTCGCGTGGGTTTCCTTCGGGTGCTCTGGTTTCCCCTACGAGTCCAAAAACATGTGATATAGGTGCATTGGGCATGCTAAAATTGACCGTCGTGTATGAGTGTGTTTGTGAATGAGTGTGTATGAATGTTTCCCAATACTGGGTTGCAGCTGGAAGGGCATCCGCTGCTTGAAACGTATTCTGGATAAGTTGGCGGTTCATTCCGCTGTGGTGACCCCTGATTAATAAAGAGACTAAGCCGAAAAGAAAATGAATGAATGAATGAATAATTGGCATTCCTACTTTTTACCCATCCTCTATATCTACTTAAATAATGTAAACCTGATGTAAAAATAAATGTTTATATCTTAAAATAAAAACAAAGAACATATAACAAATGATTAACCTTTCAGCTCTGAACTCTCTGTGTGTTTTCCATAGAGTAAATAGTATTTGGGTGAGTAAATGTGTATGTGAACAGAGGGCTCTATTTTAACGATCTAGGCGCAAAGTCTAAAGCTCATGGTGCAAAAAGCATTTTAAGAGTGTGTCCGATTCCACTTTTGCTATTTTAAGGATGGAAAAATAGGGTTGTGCTTACTCTCTTAATGACTTCTGGGTGTGTTTTGAGCACAACATGCAATAAACCATTTAGAGTCCCATCTTACATTCCCTTTAAGAGTCAGTTGCATCGTCTCATGGCGCATTTGCTATATACATGGCAGACTTTGTGGGCCCTATTCTAATGATCTAGGTGCAAAGTCCAAAGCGCAAAAGCATTAAGGGCGTGTCAGAATCCACTTTTGCTATTGTAAGGACAGAAAATTCTGCTTTGCGCCACGGCACATGGTCTAACAGGGCAGTGCTTATTCTCTTAAGGAGTTATAGGTGTGTTTTGAAAATAAACCAATCAGAGTCTTATCTCACATTCCCTTTAAGAGTCAGTTGCGTCGCACCATAGTGCATTTGCTATTTACATGGTGGACTTTGTAAGTGGAATAACTGAGCGCTTTACTAGCGAGAAAACAGTTAAACAGAGCATCTGCAGCGCGAGAATGAGCCTCCTCATTCTTTACTTTCACTTTCACTTTCTTCCGTAGATAAGGATACATGTTGTACACACAGACATCCATTAGCCTACATAATTAATTGTGTTTGTTATGCGCAAATACTTGTTTTAAAACTATTTCTAAATTCAGTTCTGATTTCCAGCAAGATAAGAAATGAACAATAATAACGAAGTGTGGTCAAACAACTGAGTTATTTCCAAATACACATGCTATGGCCCATATGGTCTAAAAGCTGACAGGTGGACAAATCTAAGCTTGATTTTAATGAAACAGATATAAATATTCATATAATAAATACTACTACTAATAATAATAAAATTATACAAAAGCAAATTGTCATGAATAAACCGAAAAAGCCCCGAGATGAAGGCATGAAGGCAGAAGTTTTTATATTTATGTAGAATTTTTTTTTGTAATATTTTATTCTTTTAATTGTTTTTATTTGTAAAGATATTAGTGTATTGCTGTACATCCTGTGTGTATTAAGCAATGTGTAAGCGAAGCGCACATTTAACGCGCTCTGCGCTGGACTATAGACCTCCTCTTAGCTGGTCTATTAAACAGTCTGTTTTAGTTTCTCAAAATAGCAACTCACCAGCAATGGGCCTTATCACACTTCTTTTTCTAGACCAGAACGCATATGGGCGCACATATGAGTGCAAATGCATTTGCTATTTAAACATTGTGGTAAAAAATGTCAAAACGATACTTGCTTCAAGCTGATACTAGCAAACAACATTTGCGTTGCACATGCGCCTGGTGTATGATAGGGCCCTGTAAGTGTAAAAACTGAACGCTTTACTAGAGAGAAAACGGTTAAACAGAGCATCTGCAGCGTGAGGATAAAGAACGAGGCTCCTCCATTCAGCCTCTTTACTTTCTCTTTACTTTACTTTTACTCTTTACTCCTTTACTTTGGTGAATTCAGTTCTAATTTCCAGCAAAGGAATAAATAAACAATAATAACTAAGTGTGGAGTTATATCCAAACACACGTCCTGTTCTTATGCCCCATATGGTGATGCAGACGTCTCCAAAACCCCACAGGTGGACAAATCTAAACTTGTTTTTATTAAAACAAAAATAAATATGCATATAATAAACAATACTGATAATAATAATAACATTATATTAATGCAGATTGTCATGAATGAACTGAAAAAGCCCCCCGAGGTGAAGAAGGCATGGAGGCCTATTATATAATATTTAAACATTGTGATGCAAAACGTGAAAATTAGAGTTGCGCTGGTTTGAAAACAGCAACAAATCTCGCCAAACATGTCTTGCACCTTATTGTGCCGGGTGTATGATAGAGCCCAGAGTCTTTTAATGTGCTTCTGACCTTGATTCTGTGAACTGACTTTCACACACACACACACACACACTGGCATTTTGCTTCGATTCTTTTTCTCGGCCTGTAAATACATATCATGATGATCGGTGAAACTCATTCAGTGGCTGTATTAAAATGAGCCTTTCTCTGAAGCTCAATGCTTGAAACCCATTACAAGCCCCAGTGAGCACACACACACACACACACACACACACACACACACACACACACACACACACACACACACACACGCACTAAAAGCTGTGTGTAATGAAGAGAGACTCTAGAGAAAGCTGGTTGTGTTTTCAGATTGTCATTTTAACAGCTGCTCCACTTATTCTGCTCAGGATCCGCCCACTTAATCTGACTGACAGGGAAACAGACCAATCACAGCTCATCTTTCATAGGTTTATTCAACGGGCTTTGAAATGTGAATTTATTTTTTCGATGTTTGACGTAATCTCAACTGAAACATGAAGAGAGGGCCGGGCATTGAGTAACTCCTTACTTTAGTAACATTGAGTAACCCCTTTATAAAAAACAGCCAATAGTGTTTCGTTTTTCTCACAGCTCTGCCAGTGAGAGTGGTTGAGCTCAAGCGAATCAAATGAAAAGCCAATAAGAAGAAGGGGGCGAGGCATGTCAGATACTAGAGAGCGTATGATTGGTCGGAAGATTTGATGAGAAACTGAAGTATGAGGTGACGGCAAAAAAATTGTTGGAAGTGACAGCACTGTTGCTTTACAGCACGAAGGTTGCTGGTTCGAGCCTCGACTGGGTCAGTTAGCATTTCTGTGTGGAGTTTGCATGTTCTCCCCGTGTTGGTGTGGGTTTCCTCCGGGTGCTCCAGTTTCCCCCACAGTCCAAACACATGCGCTATAGGGGAATTGGGTGAATTAAATTGGCCGTAGTGTATGAGTGTGTGTGTGAATGAATGTGTATGGGGGTTTCCCAGTACTGGATTGTAGCTGGAAGGGCATCCGCTGTCTCCTGTCAGTGAAGCATCAGAATTTGAACACAAGACAAAATGATGATTGTGTTTTTCTGTGTGACCCTCGCAGGTGTGTGTATAATCTTTCATTATGGCAGGTGACAAGAGTGTGTGTGTGTGTGTGTGTGTGTGTGTGTGTGTGTGTGTGTGTGTGTGTGTGTCAGCAGTCTAATCACACACAGATTGTGATGGATCACCTCCAGAGTGTCAGCAACATGTGTGTTTGCATGTGTTTTTGTTATGTGAGTGTGTGTGTGAGCATGTGTCTGTGAGTGTATAAGCTTGTTTGTGTTAGTGTGTTTGTGTGTATGTGTGTGTGACTTGTGGGGACCAGTAACACCAGCAATACAAATAAATTTTTTTGTGAGCATGTATTTGTGAGTGTGAGTTTGTTTGTAAGTGAGCAAGGGTGTGTGTGGCCTTGTGGGACATTTTATTTGGTCTCCACGAGTAAAACGGCTCATAAATCAGACAGAATGAAGTATTATGAGAATGTAGTGCAGATTGTTTCCTGTGAGGGTGGGTTTAGGGGAGATTTGGAGGAAAGAGGCCACAATATAGAGTCTGAACAGTAAAAACATCATTACAGCTAGAGAGAGACCCCATAAAACATCAAAACCCATGTGTGTGTGTGTGTTTCAGAGGACGATAGATGCAGTTGTCTTCACGGAGGGACGTGTCTCCCTCATGGAGAGGGTTTCCACTGCTTCTGTCCGCAGGGTTACACTGGAGAAAGCTGTGAGATCGGTGAGGATATTTTCAGACTTTATTCACACACTAATGATCGTTCTGCCCTCATTTACTGTTTCCAGACCTGCGTACAGTCATGAAAATACATAAATATGCTCCATTTCAGTGTGTATGTGTGCTGTATCTGGACTAGGCTGACATTACAGACAATCTAGCAGTTTTCTTTATTAAAAAATCATAAAATAATATTTGTAGTGTGGCCATTATAGTTACATAAAGCTATAAAACCTGTCTGGACAGCTTTTACTAATATTTCAAACAAAATCTGAGTGGATATATATATATATATTCACTCACCAGCCACTTTATTAGGTACACCTTACAAGTACCGGGTTGGACCCCCTTTTTCCTTCAGAACTGCTTTTATCCTTTGTGGCATAAATTCATCAAGGTACTGGAAATATTCCTCAAAGATTTTTGCTCCACATTGACATGATAGCATCATGCAGTTGCTGCAGATTTGTCGGCTGCACATCTATGATGCCAATCTCCCATTCCACCACATCTCAAAGGTGCTCTATTGGATTGAGCTCTGGTCACTGTGGAGGTCATTTGAGTACAGTGAACTCATTGTTATGTTCAAGAAACCAGTCTGAGTTGATTCACGCTTTATGACATGGTGTGTTATCCTACTGGAAGTAGCCATCAGATGATGGATACACTGTGGTCATAAAGAAATGAACATGGTCAGCAGCAATTCTCAGCCCAAAGTGTCATACCTGCCAACACTCCTGTTTTTCCCGGGAGTCTCCCGTATTTTAGACCTCTCCTCAGCATTTTGGTACAGTCCGGCTGAAACCTAGTGCTTGTGAGCGTGCTCTTCCGGTCGCGCGCAACCGCCCCATCTCCCCAAACCTCTCACCCTTCCCCGCTCTTCAGTAGGCGCACACATCACCAATGCCCCCCACCCCCCCTTCCCCGCTCTCCCGGAATTTACAAACCAAATGTTGGCAGGTATGCAAAGTGTGCCAAGAAAATATCCCCCACACCAATCCACCACCACCACCAGGTGTGGTCTTCTGCTGCTGTAGCCCATCCGCCTCAAGGTTGGACATGTTGTATGTTCAGAGATGCTCTTCTGCAGACCTCGGTTGGTTATTTGAGTTACTGTTGACTTTCTATCAGCTGGAACCAGTCTGGCCATTCTCCTCTGACCTCTGGCATCAACAAGGCATTTGCGCCCACAGAACTGCCGCTCACTGGATATTTCCTCTTTTTCTGACCATTCTCTGTAAACCCTAGAGATGGTTGTGCGTGAAAATCTCAGTAGATCAGCAGTTTCTGAAATACTCAGACCAGCCCGTCTGGCACCAACAACCATGCCACGTTCAAAGTCACTTAAATCCCCTTTCTTTCCCATTCTGATTCTCGCTTTGAACTGCAGCAGATCATCTTGACCATGTCTACATGCCTAAATGCGTTGAGTTGCTGCCATGTGATTGACTGATTAGAAATTTGCATAACGAGCAGTTGGACAGGTGTACCGGTAGCCGGTGAGTGTGTGTGTATGTGTATATATATATATATATATATATATATATACAACTAAAGAAATCTATATATGCAAAGAAAACAAAACTAATTACTTTACAAACAAAGTTCTGTGTAATAAAATAAAATGACACAAGAAAAAAAGTATTGAACACATGAAGAAAGGGAGGTGTATTCCGGCAGTGAAAGCCCAGACAGCAGCTGAAATCTCTCAGTAGTTCTTCAGCAATCCTCTGCCCTTCCTCAGTGTAAATGAATATCAGCTGTTTCAGTCCAACATCTACATTAGCAGGAGGATGAAGATGAAACCAGGGTGGACATTTCAGCAAGACAATGATCCAAAACACAACCAAGGAGACTCTCAGGTGCTTTCAGAGAAAGAAAATCAAGCTGTAGAATGGCCTAAGCCAGTCACCTGACCCCCATATCCAATAGAAAATACAAAATAAAGCTTAGATCTAATAGACGAGACCCACAGAAGCATCAAGATTTGACACGCTGTTGAAGTCTGTGAGAAACTCACATCTGAGCATTGCATGTGACTTCATTCTCCATATGAGAGGCGTCTTTAAGCTGCCAGTAATTACAACTCTATAAATTAAAACTTTATAAATTCTCTAATTAAAACTCCATAAAATAAAAACTACGAAGTGAAGTTTATTTCTGAACTAATTTCGAGAGGATCACGTGCTTATGATTGCTTGCAGCCGGCCCCGCATTATTCAATTTGTGATTCACCAATCAGACGATTGTCAGGGTTGCGGGGTTGGGAAAATGAGCGAGGACTTAATTGCAGGGAAAAATGGGTATTTATTAATAATAAAATAAAATAAACAGCAAAATAAACTACCCCGAGGGGGGGAAAACTTAACAAAACATACTAATAAACTTCACAGGGAAGGCTGGCAGGGATCAGGACAGGACAAAGCTATACACGACAGGACAAGGAGAATCAATGACGAACTGGCACAGGACAGCAGACATGAGGAGATTTTAAGCAGAAGTAAATTAACACAAACAGGTAAACATGATAAACTAATAATAGGTTAACAAGGAGGGTAGGGCTAGACAATAGACAGGAGAGCACATGACACAACGAAACAAGCCATGTGCTCACATAAAACTAGAACACAAGCACGCAGTGCATGTAAACAAGCACCACGTGCTAAACACAACACCAACAGAAGACTAAACATGAGACACGAGCACACGATAGATGAAAACATCTTACCGTGAGCTCACACATAAGCAACGCGCATGTTTCATCTGAGCGCCAACCGAAACCAAAACCAACCAGACTGAGACGCTGAGAATGAAACAGCGCGATGCCGACAGAACAAAACACAAACACGAGTACGAGAGCGCGCACGTCACAAGCGCATGCAGACCACGCACATCTGCATCAAACGGGAGCGCGCACGGTCTGCACGCACTCACGACGGCAAGCACACAATGACAGAACACAAGTGCCCGACCCGAGAAAAACTCGATCCGAGCACAACAGGCCATGACAAGACAGAGCCAGTGTCCGGACTCTGCCACCAAAACAAGAATTTACAAGAACCAAGTGGCAGAACTCTGACAACGATTCCTAAGCCACTATAAATACCCTAGGTTCCAAATCACAGCCATCTTCGTTTTGAAGAATCCCCCCTTCCACCCCTACTCTTCCTCCTTTCCTAGATGGGTGGCACGGTGGCCCAGTGGTTAGCACTGTTGCCTCACAGCAAGAACGTCACTGGTTCTAGTCCTTACCAAGCCAGCCAACGTTTCTGTGTGGAGTTTACATGTTCTCCCCGTGTTCACGTGGGTTTCCTCCGGGTTCCCTGGTTTCCTCCTACCGTCGGAAAACATGCAACTTAAGTTAATTGACTAATCTAAATTGGCAGCTAAGACATACTCCTAGTAAGAAGTTATATCTTATAAGCAATCACTATCTGTTCATTAGCTACTACAGCAGGGGAGTTCTCGAAATCTACCTGAGCTCAAACTCCCCTCTCGCCTTGCAAACGGGAGGGAGCCCCGGGCTTGAGGATCTTATGAGCTCAGGGCTCTCTCCCGGGACAGCATGCCAAACAAGCTTTATAATCAATCATCAGCTAAGTGTGAACTTTTGAAATATCTAAAAAAGAAAAGGAATATGCACTCATATACACACGCACACACAAAATGAGATCAGTTTCCCTATGAATGGCCGTTTTTCCACTGGTGATTTCTGTGATCATTCTCCTTGGACAGTAAAAGCACCTGCTGAAGTCATCTCTGGTTTCTTAAAGGCTCGTGATTTACTTCTGCTCTTCATGAATATTTAAACACACTCATGCATTATTCACAGATCCTCTGAAAGAGCAGCATTTCTACACAAGTCTCTCCAGAGCTTCATATCTAACTCTGTTTCACATGTTCTGATCACACAGAAACAGCAGCGTTCTACTGTAAATATACAGTCCTGAGAGATGATGACAGATGAGAGAGAAAATAAAACGCCAGCATCATTTGTTCATGCACTGTAGTGTTACAAAAGAATACTACAGTACAATAGGCTATATGCACGGCAGCACGTGACATATTTCCACTGAAATCTTAGGCTGCTGGCTTACTTCTGCTGATCTTACAGTACTCTTCTACAACATTAACACTACTGACTAAAACACCTAACTTTACTGAAAGCTTTATGCCGTTATAGCCCACTTATATATGTTAGGAGAGTACTTTTAGCTATGTTTTAGCAATGTACAGAAAGCTAGAAGTACTGTCTTCACGTCTTTGATCCTTAATAATGCCAAAAACAGACACAAAACACAACCATAAGCAGTAGGATCTGACTGTCTGAAGTGTGAGTTTAATATGAGGTGACAGTGATGCGATGCAGAATCTGAAGTGTTTAAGACTCATTGAGCGTCTGTCACAGCTCTGTGTAAAAGCGCTTTACAGATGCAGGATTACTCTCAGAAAAGATCATTTATTGCAGACGTTTCCCAATATAGCCAGCAGTTCAGAGGCTCAGCATTTGTCAGGCTTGCAGTAAAGTTGTCATCAGAGAAGCTGAAAAAAAGATAAAAGTGGATCGTCTTAAAAGTTTGTGTAACAGCATCAGTCAGAAGCCCAAAACTGCTGGCGCTTCACACACACTCGACCACACTCTTCTGGAAGCGTTTGGGCTTTAAATCAGAGTTAAATAAATACAAAAATAAAATTAAATTTGTGACAATTTTACAGGCAAAAATCATAAATATTTTTGCCAAATGAATTGGATTTGTGTAATAATGAACTGTGTTTTGAAATTACAAATTAGATTTGCGAATTTACAAATCGAGTTTTGAATTTTTGAGTTAGGTTTGTGTATTTATGAATCAAGTTTTTATTTTATGAATTATACTTGTGTATTTATAAATCGAGTTTTGAGTTTACGAATTATATTTGTGT
>CAIGQZ010001210.1:2666510-2679225 GCA_903798205.1 Danio tinwini
GATCTGTTGTGGTGATTCTATAGTTGCTATGGTAACAAAACAACTATTGTAATTGATCTGTTGGGGCGATTCTATAGTTGCTATGGTAACACAACAACTATCGTAATTGATATTTTGTGGCAATTCTATAGTTATTATGTAAACACAACAATTAGTAATATAAACAAAGGACCCAATACTGTAGTTTTCTACATTTCTACAACTATAGTTTATACTTTACTACAATACACCACAGTTTACTGTAGTAAAAACTAACTTCAGTATTACTGTTTATCAGTTGACTATAGTTAATACTACAGCATGCCGGAGCATTCAATAATCATCACTATGCACACTCTTAGAAATAAAGTACCCATTTACAGGAAGCCTATTATGCGATAATCACTTTTATAAAGGGTTTAAACACAGTTGTGTCAGCAGTGTGTGAATATAAGCAGCTTCTAATGGTAAACATGAATTAATCCTATTTTATATAATCAGACTTGATAAAAAAAAAAACTGTCTGCAGAAACACTTTGATTGACATTCTCCCTTTGTACTTGTCATCAGAGGAAGAAAGCCCCGCCCACTAATGACCATCTCTCCCTCATTAGCATAAACAGCCCTGAGTATGAAGCAGCCACCCTCCATTAGAGTTTTGAGTCTGCCACTATGCTGACACATAGACATTTGTAGCCCCGCCCTCTTCTGAAAAGAGCACAACCTCATTTGAATTTAAAGCGACAGTCAACAAAACGCAACAATTAGTATTAAAGCCTAAAAGGATCAGTTTCAGAGAGTTAGAAAACATTACTTGTGTGCTATTTTGAGCTGAAACTGCACACACACTCTTTCTCTAGGGACATCAGAGGCTCATTTTATGTTATTGTACATTTATTGTGCTTAAAGGGTACATATTAATGGAACAAATTAGTAGCTAAATGGTCCATATTGTACCTTAAAAGTACATATTAGTACCTAAAAGTGTTGCCACAGTGACAGTTTTGTTGTACCTTTATTTCTGAGAGTGCACCATATTATAGTATAGTTTAAAAACACTCTAGTATTTACAATAATTTACTAAAGTATGTTTCATGTGGGATTCAACCATCTTCTATGTGCTCAGTGTGTTTTCAAGTGAGTCCTAAAGGAGGCAACAGTTTAAATCACCTGTCAGGATCATTAAACCACAGCTATTATTATTATTATTATTATTATTATTATTGTTATTATTGTTATTATTATTATTATTATTATTATTATTATTATTATTCAGGACACATCAGAAAGATCAATAACTGACCTGAAATAGAGACCCAAGCCTTGCAGGAGGTTTATGCATAAGCACACTTTTAATAACATGCATTTTAACACACTTTAACAAGCAGCAATGTGAGAAACCGAGTTTGTGTTTATGTAGTATTTTAGCAGGTGTGTTTTTCGGGTTTCTGATCTTCACTTTTTGTGTGTGTGAGTGCGTATGTGCGTGTGTTATTTCAAATACATGCATGCATTTTTTTTGTTTGTGCATTTTTTAGGAGCTCATTAATTTTTTCACAGTCACACACTGCAGAAAAAAACATTCTACGTGTTTTTTTTTGTGCTCAAATGAGTTTTTGTCTCATTTTCCAGTCCAAATATTTATACAAATCTTAAATTAAGATGCATAATGGAGATGCATCATGATTGGTGCAAAATGACCTGAGATAATAAATCAAATATGCTCACAAAATATACACAAGTGAGGTCAGGAAAATTAATTCTAGTTATTTGTCTATTTAAATGAGGTGTTTTTGGAGAAAAAAACTGAATATCCCTATTAAGTCTTGTTTTGAAAAAAAATAATATTTGTACAAAATGTGTCAGTGGGGGCAAAAAAATAAGTAGTTTTTCTGACTATTTGTTTTTACATAAGCACCATTTGAATGCATTTTTCATAAAATATCTTTATTAGTTTTGCTTCTTTAGTAGATGTGTCTTGATTTAAGAATGCTTATATATTTGTTTTGCAAAATGAGACAGAAATCAAGCAAAAATGTTTATTATTTGTTTCACTTATGGATCTGTTATTAAAATTAGTAAGCTTTGATCTAGACAACTTGTGATTTATTTTTTTTTTTTTTAAGTTTCAATAATTTCATCTTTAATTAATTTGGAATTAAATCCAGAATGTGGGATTATAATATAACATTTCTTCTAATTTAGCCAATTAATGCATTGTATTTCTGTTAGCTTGTTTTTAAAGGGCATCTATTTTACCTCTATTAGGTATCTCCAGAATGTGTCTGTAAAGTTTCAGCTCAAAAAACCCATCAGACCATTTAGTATAACCTCCAGAATCTGCCCATTTTGGTGTCTGAGTGTAGCTGTTTTTGTAGCCTGTGGCTTTAAATGCAAATAAACTGTTTCTCCCCGCCCACCATTCCCACATGCGTGTCTGCTTCTCATCATGCAATACGTCAGATAAACAGCAGTCAGTGACAGAGACGGACTCGGATGAAGCTGAAATGCAGCTCATGAGTAGGGCCAGACAGAATCTGTGGACATTTGTTGGTATTTCTGCTGAGAATTTTGTAAAAAAAAATATCTGTGGATTTATGCAGAATTATTTTGGAAGTATCATGACTAAAAACATAACATATGACATGAAAAATAATAGCTTTTTAACTTTTATTTAATGTTTACAATGCAAATCCATCTAAATCCCCTTATTTGGTAAACAAAGCAAGTCTATTATCTAATATATCTACTAAAAGACAGAAAATATTACTTTAGAAACTCTGTAGTAAATAAATCAAATGAACGCTTTCATATTAGTCAATAATATTACTGAAATTAATTTAAAATATAAATTTACACACATTTACACAAGTAAATAAATAAACTCGATGGGCTAAAAATCTGTGCAAATCTGCAGATTTCTGCGTGCGCAGATTCCGTGTGGGCCTACTCATTAGTCAAAAATACCAAGTAAGTTTATTTGATGTATTTGTGGAGGAGTTTATTCAAGCCTTTCTGAAATGATGAGTCTCACACAAATGTTGTTTGCAGTACACACACACACACACACACACACACACACACACACACACATATATATGCGCGTTTACTGACACGATGCGCCCCTGGTGATTATAGTGGTTAAGAATTAGCGATTTTACTGTCTTCATTACAAACATGCTCTGTTTTAAAAACGTTATAAGCTTATAAAACCTATAAAAGTGCACAGAGAGTTGTAACAGATTATTTAATCCTAGTTTATTTGCAAAAAAAAAATCTGTGCACATGTCCATTCATTCATTCATATTCTTTTCAGCTTATAACCCTTTATTAATCTGGGGTCGCCACAGCGGAATGAACCGCCAACATATCCAGTATATTTTTTACGCAGTGGATGCCCTTCCAGCTTCAACCTATCAATGGGAAACAGCCATACACTTTCATTTACACACACACACTATACGGACAATTTAGCCTACCCAATTCACCTGTACCACATGTCTTTGGACTTGTGGGGGAAACTACAGCACCCGGAGGAAACCCACACCAACTTGGTGAGAACATGCAAACCCCACACAGAAACGGCAACTGACTCAGCCGAGGCTCGAACCAGCGACCTTCTTGCTGTGAGGCCAATGTGCTACCCACGGCTTCACTGTGCACATGTGTGTACACTTTACTATAGAAAAATAGCGCCTGTCAATCAATTCGGTGGGCGAGGAAAATCAAACTCCTACATCACGTTGGCCTTAAAATCACTGGGATTTGGATGCTATTTTAACATCAGTATATTTAAAGAGCCCCTATTACACATGCAAAAGGGTCATATTTTGGTTGTAAGGGTCTCCAACAACAGGCTGATCTGCATGCAAGGTCATAAAACACTTTCATGGTCTTATAATATGCATTTATTTTTACCTAATTATCCCAGCGATTCCCATATGAATTGTTCAGTGATTAATTTGTTCCCAAACCCCTCCTTAGCGTGAAGCTAATCTGCGCTGATTGGACCGATGACAGCCTGTTGTGATTGGTCGACAGCGTTCAGCACGAGACAGAGTGAAATGCCGATCGCACCATAGTACACAGTACTCGGTTCTCAACAGTGTTATCAGGGCCGGCGCGTCTATAGAGGTGACCTAGTTAGAGCGTCGTCCACGAATCCCCCGGTCCTCACTTTCATCCGCGACCCCCACCCCCTCCCTCCCGGTCATACCTGCCAACACTCCCGTTTTTCCTGGGAGTCTCCCGTATTTCAGACCCACCTCCCGGTTTGTCCTTTCTCTTGGAAAACTCCTGGAATTTCAACTCCTTCTCCTAGTCCTCAGGTGATTGGTACAATCTGTAACACCGCCGCTTCAGCGTCGAAACTTGACAGAGGGC
The DNA here is from genome assembly GCA_903798205.1 of Danio tinwini. Classification (NCBI taxonomy): domain Eukaryota; kingdom Metazoa; phylum Chordata; class Actinopteri; order Cypriniformes; family Danionidae; genus Danio; species Danio tinwini. The sequence continues at coordinate 2,670,873 of CAIGQZ010001210.1, forward strand.
GTGTCTGAATTTGGCCAATGAAATTAATCAGCAATCAGCTACTGTCTGAACTGGTATATTTGCATACAGCGATCTGATTGGCTGGCGCTTCAGTCGGCACTTGAAAAGTTGAGAAAGTCCCAACTTCTGCAGCGATCAACGTCACTGAAACGGTGCAGACGGATGCAGTGCGTTGAAGCTGACACCCCTTGTAAATATGGCGTAACACCTCCTGGCACCACTCCAGGTCGCTCTGCTCACCATCCGATCGCCCCATCCACCCACCCCCTGGTCTTCCGGATTTTCAGCGACAAATGTTGGCAGGTATGCTCCCGGTCCTCACTTTCATCCGTGAACCGGTCACTTTCTTTTTCACTTTCGGGTTGAGGGCGGCGTGATCACCGTTCGCCTAGAGCGCCAGTTCAGCTTGCTCTCGCCCTGCATGTTATTCAGACACCTCACCCCGTTTTGAACCTTGACCACTGCACGTGTGTAAGAACAGCTGACGGTGGCCATAGCAATGACAAACGGCAGTGGAGCGCGAGCTCACAAACGCATTTAAATCTGTAAACAAAGCGGCACGCTTTGCGTTTTCAACATGGCATTAGATGCGATGAGAATATAAAGAGTTAACCAGATACAATACACACGGTTACAAGTAACAAAACACAATTAAATAGATCATTTGCAAGCTAGAGATGGTAATGCACTTACCTACACTTGTGAAATAGAGGAAGACACTGATCCTTGATCCACTGATCCATGTACTGATAAAATCCCTTGCATCAATAGTCTTTTCTGATCCTTCCTTTAACAAACGGCGATGAATCCCCCATTGTAAGTGTGTAGATTCCAGAAGCTCTCAAACTACACAAGGCTGGGCTATAATGCTGAGGTATTTTTGCAAAAATAAACCTCGACCACTGTGACTCTTCACAGTTTCATCTTTGGGTAAAGAAAATAACAATAACTTTCACTCACACTTCCAATAATATCCAGCAGAGCACAGCGTCTTCATGACTTGGTTCAACTGGGATCTGTTTATCTTCCTCTTCTTTGCTACTGTGTTAGTGGGCGGGACCGCAGATTTAAATTTTCCCGGGTTTGCGCGGGCAACTAATGGGCGGGGTTCAAGTTTCGTATCCACGTCACGCCAAAACGGCTAAAGACTCATTATCATGATGATTTATTCGCACCACTATGAGCCGGCTCTTTTATAGATGAATCAATAGTTTTAAACACTGTCAACTTTCAGATTTAAGCTTTAGCTGGATATTTCACTTCACTAAGAGCTGTTACACACTACATGGTCATTTTTAAAAAAACGCATAATAGGGGCTCTTTAAAAAAAGAGATTTGTTGTTTTTCTATCACTCCAATATGACTGTGGACACACTATACCTACACAGTTCTGTCCGAACAGCTTACAAAAGATGATTTTCATCGTAGGTGCCCTTTAAAATCAAGTGATTTTAACATCAAATTACCAGATTGTGACACAAAACACACTTCTCGATCTCTGTTAGGATATTCTGCCTACTGTATGTAGGTTTTGGGAGAGCGGTCTGGATGCATGGTGCAGTGCAATCTGAGCTGCATGCAATGCCCTTTAATGCACTCACGTATCCCCAGCCCTCACAGTGCCATCACTACCTCCATTGAGTACATTGTGTCTGACATTGCATCACTGAGAGATTTAATCTCAGCTTGCATCATCAAGGCTGCATCTAGATACTATTGGTGTTTGGACAGATGTGTTGCAAGTTTCTGAATATATATATTTCTTTTTTCCCCAAAATAAATCTGTTTTCTCTGTGTTTATTAATAATAATTGCATTCTTCATTGTCCAATAATCTATCCTTCTGCTCCTCTTCTTTTTTTCTGTGCTCATAGATGGACTTTCTTCTGTATATAAACTGTATGTTTGGTTGTTTTCACTCATTTATTCCTTGCTTTTATGAACAACAAACTTAATTCTAATGTCCGATCATATTGAACAATCCATCTTCAGTATTGTTTTTGTACATTAACTCCGCAGAACTGACATGGAAGTGTGTGTTTCGTATAATAACCTGAGCGTATGTGTGGACCTTTTTATGAAACGGTGAGAGATTTTGATTCCCGCGGTCAAACTTTGATGTTTTTATGCTTCACTTCTCGTTTGTTGATGTGTTTTTGTTCTTTATTAAACTCAAAACAAACCAACAATAAAAACTGATTGGATCAGAACTGCTGTCATTTGCTTCCTCGTGTTTAAACATCACCTATAAATCCTCAGAAATGAATACTTTTTTGTGCATTTTGAGACTCGAGCTTTATACATCTATTTCTTATCTCAGTTTTACATTTGGCGAGTGTTTACGTGATGCATTTTGCTCATTTCTCAAGTTTATTGATTGTGAAAATATGAGGTGTGCGTAACTTTACTGATGTTAAATGTGTGTTAGCCACTGTTAGTCGAATGTTCTAAGGTCCAGTTTTGGTGAGTCTGTGTGAATTGTAGACTCAGTTTCCTGTTCTTAGCTGACAGGAGCTGCACCCGGTGTGGTCTTCTGCTGCTGTGGCCCATCTGCCTCAAGGCTGGACGTGTTGTGTGTTCAGAGATGCTCTTCTGCAGACCTCGGTTGTAACGAGTGCTTATTTGAGTTACTGTTGCCTTTCTATCAGCTGGAACCAGTCTGGCCATTCTCCTCTGACCTCTGGCATCAACAAGGCATTTGCGCCCACAGAACTGCCGCTCACTGGATATTTCCTCTTTTTCTGACCATTCTCTGTAAACCCTAGAGATGGTTGTGCGTGAAAATCTCAGTAGATCAGCAGTTTCTGAAATACTCAGAGCAGCCCGTCTGGCACCAACAACCATGCCACGTTCAAAGTCACTTAAATCCTCTTTCTTCCCCATTTTGATGTTCGCTTTCGCAGATCGTCTTGACCATGTCTACATGCTTAAATGCATTGAGTTGCTGCAGTGTGATTGGCTGATTAGACACAATACACAATAATGAGCAGGTGCACAGGTGTACCTAATAAAGTGTATGTCAAGAGTGCATGTCTTTCATTATTGCTCTCTTAGGCCTAGTCACTTTTGAAGGACTCACACTTCTATTTATGTTATACCTTTTTTCAGACATCAGCAATCACAAACATTTATCTGCTGAGAAAAAAGTGAAAAATATATATTTTTTTTCCTTAGTATTATTGCCTTGTTTAGCGAATTACTAATATTTACACTACTTGACAAAAGTCTTGTTGCCTATCCAAGTTTTAGGAACAGCACATAATAACTTGACTTCTAGTTGATCATTTGGTATCAGAAGTGTCTTATATGAAAGGCAAAAGCCCCTAGATTACGCTTATTTGACCACAATAAAATATGATCATGTCTTGATTTGTAATGATTTCATTAGGACAGTAAGGTCTGACTTTGCTTAGACTAAAGTCTCATCACTGAACAGAAATAATGTCCAGTATAGAATATAAAGTCATGCTGCAGTGGAAACAGAATGAATATTGTGTCTGACTCCATCATGAGCTTGGAGGACTGCATCCATACATCTCTGAATGACTCAAATCACTGATTAATAAAGTCATCTGGAATGGCAAAGAAAGCCTTCATGCAGGACTCCCAGAGTTCATCAAGACTCTTTGGATTCATCTTTAATGCCTACTTCTTCATCTTACCCCAGACATGCTCAATAATGTTCATGTCTGGTGACTGGGCTGGCCAATCCTGGAGCACCTTGACCTTCTTTGCTTTCAGGAGCTTTGATGTGGAGGCTGAAGTATGAGAAGGAGCGCTATCCTGCTGAAGAATTCACCCTCACCTGTGGTTTGTAATTAATGGGCAGCACAAATGTCTTGATCCCTCAGGCTGTTGATGTTGATCAGCCACTCTGCAGATCTCTCACACGCCCCCATACTGAATGTAACCCCAAACCATGATTTATCCTTTACCAAACTTGACTGATTTCTATGAGAATTTTGAGTCTATGCGGGTTCCAGTTCTGCAGTATTTGTGATGATTTTAGATGCAGTTCAACAGATGATTCATCAGAAAAATCCACCTTCTGCCATTTTTCCCAAATGATCAACTAAGTCAAGTTATTATTTGTCGCTCCTAAAACTGGGTGGACATCAAGGCTTTTGTCAGGCAGTCTAGATGTTTTCAAATCAAGAGAAACCAGAAAGAGACATTTTTAATTGTAACATCTTGTTTTACGACAAGTGCATCAAATCTATTCTCAAAATACACTTAAAACTACACTAAAAATAATATGTTTGTTAATATTCGACCCAACCTTGCGTTAAAACTAGGGATGTCCAGATCCGATTACGCAGAGGTGGAAAGTAACGAATTACATTTACTCACGTTACTGTACTTAAGTCGTTATTTTGAGAATTAGTACTTTTTAGAGTAATGTTTAAAATCTGTAATTTTACTTTTACTTAAGTATGATTTGCCTAAAGTATTGTACTTCGCTATATTTTAAGTCATATGCGTTACTGAGTAAAAATTAAATATATAAAGAAATGCAACGAAAGAAAGAAAAAGGAAATCGCGCCCGGAAGTCACGTCACTGCAGCAGCGTGAGAAAAATCAGCGGTAAACTTGTCTTATTTACTGTTGCTGGAGTTGGAGTTGGATTTGTCGCCGGAGTTAAGGAGGTTTATCAGCAAAATGCCTGTCAACCTCAGCAACGACAAGGTAAGCTACTGTATATGACCCATTATTAATTTTACACTTCACTGCACTTGATCCGCGATATAAAGATTATTACTATGCGGAAATAACGCAGCGCGCACATGATATGATCCAGACCGTGATGGATGCGGGAAGACTTTTTTTCCCATTGCAGGCGCAATGAGAGCTGAAGCAGCGCGTGCGCAGCGCATAGCGCAAAAGCAACTCGCAGGCGTTCGCCTACCGAGTGCATCAGCAGCGCATTTCTGTCTGTTGTAGTTACCTATCTGTCTTTCTTATTTTCTTTTCATCTGCACCAGGGCCCGCGGTAACTTTATTACATGCTGTTTAGTGTTTCCTTAACCTGCAACTCTTTATTTTACAAATTATATATATATATATATATATATATATATATATATATATATATATAGCTTTATGAGGTGTCATTCATGTCTTTTCAGGTGCACTCAGAGGACAATCGCCTGTTATATCATGTCATTTAGTTTTTGATTGTCAGCATAATGTAGGCCTTTGTAATAATATTTATACAATATAGTTATAATGACATGTTTACATAATCAAACTAGTGTGCAACTTAAGCAAAACCCACTAAAACGATTTTAAATTTGTTTGTTTTTGTAGTTTGGGCCAAAACAAATGTTTGTTGCAATTTTTAAAGTTTAAGTTCATTTGATCGACTATATAAAAATCTGTGGATATTATCAGGTGAACTCCAATTAAGCTGCTGAAACATCTTAAGGATTATCAGTGGAAACAGAATGTACAGTAGCTGAGCTCAATTTAGAGCTTCACGCCAAAGGCTGTGAATCCTGATGTACATGTGATTTTACAGCTTTTTTATTTTTAACAAATTTTCAACAATTATAAAAACTATTTTTTCACTTTGTCATTATGGGGGATTGTGTGTAGAATGTTGAGGAAATAAATTTATTTAATATATTTTGTAATAAGGCTGTAACATAAAAAATGTGGAAAAAGTGAAGTGCTATGAATATATATTTAAAAGAAAATACAGTATGTTAAATGATCTGATCTCTGTGTGGAGCACTGGCTGTTGTCACCGACTCCTTGTGCTAACAAAATCTCTCAGAATAATTACAATTAATAGCAAAATGTATTTGAAAACAGACATACTATTGAAAATTCATACTTTAATTCATAAGAGTCATACTTCTGTGGTTATTTTGGTTAAAGTAACCTAAAAGTAATACAATAGTGTAATGCAATTCTGAGATATTAATATTGTAATGTGACTAATTACAAAAAAAGAAATGACAGTAACCTTTAATATATAATGTTTTATATTTTGGAAGTAACTTTCCGAACTGTGTTCGTAACATTGCTAATGTTCATTAGCACAAAGATTAGATATTAACAGGGACTTGGAGCAAAATTGCTTATGCAGAATGGGCTCTACGCACCGCTAGAGTTTTAAAGCCAACGATAAACTTCAGGTGAAAGCTTAATGTGACTATTTTCAATTTCACAAGGTTGTTTTTACAGCATCGATGTTGTAATGTAGTTACAATACATTCAGGTAAATAGACTTAAGCTGTCATTTAGTTGTTCAAGTGTAAAATTAGATGAAAGATGGTGTAACCACCGGCGCCGTCAGTAGCACTAATACCGAGATAAAGTCTAGATCGGATACGCGGCTGGCCGGATGTGTGCTATGCACATCAATATAGCAGCATTTTTTATGACACTGTATAACAATAGACGACGCGGTGGCGCAGTAGGTAGTGCTGTCCCCTCACAGCAGGAAGGTCGCTGGTCCGAGCCTCGGCTGGGTCAGTTGGCATTTCTGTGTGGAGTTTGCATGTTCTCCCCGTGTTGGCGTGGGTTTCCTCAGAGTGCTTCAGTTTCCCCCACATGTCCAAAGACATGCGGTACAGGTGAATTGGGTATACGCTAAAAATTGTCCATAGTGTATGTGTGTGAATGAGTGTGTTATTGCAGCTGGAAGGGCATCCACTGCGTAAAACATATGCTGGATAAGTTGGCGGTTCATCCCGCTGTGGTGACCTCAGATTAATAAAGGGACTAAGCCGAAAAGAAAATGAATGAATGAATGTATAACAATAATTAATATCTTTACAGTACTGTGGGTTTAAGGTTGGCAAGGGGGTAGGCTTTAAAAAATACAATTTATTGGGTAATTTAATAGATAACATAAATAAATACTCAATACAACTACTGTTTTTACGTTACTGTGACAGTTGGGTTTAGGGTTGGGGAGAAGGGGACGACGGTAATAAAATACAACAAATGTGAAGTTTAATAAATAGTATAAATAATTCTCGTTAACTTCCCACTGCAACTGTATCAGATCTAGCAACAACCAAAATACTGGAGTAAAACAAACTGTTCTATTTTAAAGACATAGCGGGGGAAATGGACTTTAATGCGGTGCTTCTTGTCCGATCTGAGACCCACTTCACATCATATATCTAACAGGCAGTGAAGATCGCTGATTTTTAAAGAAATCAGATCTTAAACGTGACTATATTGAAATGGAAAGACAGTTCATCAGAAGCAATTGGGCTGCCTGGCTAAAAATTAAAAGTCTGTGTGCATATAGCCTATTTAGCTAACACAGCAGATGTTGCATTAGTATTTGTGAATTTGTATAAATTGTTAAGTAGAATAATCAGTAAAATATTTTAAATAATTATATAGTTTTTTTTATTGGTCTTTATTACTTATACAAATAAAAACAACTAATTGGAGATTTATATCGTCTTGTCCCTTTTGAGAAATAGTTACTCTTTACTTTTTACTCATGAGTACATTTTTAATGAGTGATTTTTTTTACTTTTACTTGAGTAGATTTATAGACATGTAACTTTACTTTTACTTAAGTCAATTGTTTTGTAAGTAACAGTACTTTTAGTTGAGTGGAAGATTTTATCACTCTTTCCACCTCTGCGATTACGTGATCGGAAATTTGGCCCGATCACGTGGTTTCAGACTTGATCGGAATCGGATGTTACCTCCCGATCAGGACTCAAATTTATATGTGTACATTTGTATGTATGCATTATTTTTTAACACATCTATAGTTATGCGGAGTTAGGGTCCTTTCACACTTGGACTTTTGTTTTGGAACCTGCAGCATTTCCCCAGTTAGCGTGGTTCGTTTGGTATATGTGAATCCAGCAATCACTAAAACAATCAGTCTGAGATAATCTGAATGAGGTGGTCTCAGCTCGATTGAAACGAACTCTGGAGCGGATCCATTGTAGTGAGAAAGCAATACGATCCGAGCCAGGATATATAACAGAGCATGGATATGTAATAGACATAAATGGCAATATGAAGAGAAAATTATGAGTTGAGCGGGGTGTCATTCCTATCCCTAATGTGTTTCATGTCAAATACAAAAGTGAAAGCATGTTAACTATTAACGAGAGCTGTTTATCTGTTAGGAAAATTGACCGAACTGCAGTCTTGGTTTATCTGTAATTTCTCTCTATAATGTAAAGCTTATAATGCATAAGCCAACTGCTATGTATGTAAAGGTCTTACCTCTGATTTACATCTGGTGACATCCTGAAAATTTACATCAGTGGTGTAATCCTGAAAATAAAAGTGGTGTACTGTTACCCACCCAACACAAATTTTAAAAGTAGGCAAAGAAACGACGAAACTATATATATATATAAATT
>CAIGQZ010001210.1:2704962-2717034 GCA_903798205.1 Danio tinwini
TAGACTGTTCAATAGACCAGCTAAGAGGAGGTCTAAAGTCCAGCGCACATTTAACGCACTCTGCGCTGGACTTTAGACCTCCTCTTAGCTGGTCTATTGAACAGTCTATTTTAGTTTCTCAAAATAGCAACGTTCCAGCAATGTGCCTTATCACACCTCCTTTTTGCTTAATACACACAGGATGTAGAGCAATACACTAATATCTTTACAAATGAAAACAATAAAGGATTAAAATATTACAAAAATTATTACTTTCTAGCCTACATAAATGTAAAAACCACTGCCTTCTTCATCTCGGGGGGCTTTTTCAGTTCATTCATGGCAAGTTGCTTTTGTATAATGTTATTATTTTCACCAGTATTATTTGTTATATGCATATTTATATCTGTTTTATTATAGATACTATAGATTTGCTCACCTGTCAGCTTTTAGACCATATGGGGCATAGCATGTGTATTTGGATATATCTCAGTTTATTGACCACACTTCGTTATATATTAATTATGTATAGGCTAATGGATGTCTGTGCCTTATCCGCAAGAGTGAAAGTGAAAGTAAAGAATGAGGAGGCTCATTCTCGCACTGCAGATGCTTTTTAACTGTTTTCTTGCTAGTGAAAAGTTCAGTTTTTCCACTTACAAAGTCCACCATGTAAATAGCTAATGCACTATGGCGCGACACAACTGACTCTTAAAGGCAATGGGAGATGAGACTGATTGGTTTATTCTCAAAACACACCTATAACACCTATAAGAGAATAATCACAGCCCTGTTAGACCATGCGCCACAGCGCAAAGCGGAATTTTCCATCCTTAAAATAGCAAAAGTGGATTCTGACACGCCCTTAATGCTTTTGCGCCCTGCGCTTTGAAGTTTGTGCCTAAATCGTTAAAATAGGGCCCTTTGTTTTTGGGCGTGTGGGCAGCTTTCGTCATTGTTTTTAATAATGGCGGAAGGGAAGAGAATTCAATGGATTACCTAGCGAGACAACATTTGTTTTCCAAATTTGAGTTGGAAAGTTTACCTTCCAAGCTTTATGCAGGTATGTCTCTCTCATGTACTAATGTATTCAAACAGCGCATGGACTTGTGGGCGTGGTCGCATTAAAGGTGCAGTATGTAAGTTTGACACCCAGTGGTTGAACTAGGTATTGCACTCCTGGATCAAAATAAACGCAAGCGCGGGATGCCAGATTGATTACAGGAGCGAGTGATTTAAACTGTGTTCTAGGTTAAAAAAACGACACTCGATAGAGGGAATATTCTCCATATTAAAAGGAGTTTTGGTTCTAACCAACACCTCAAATTGATATATTAGAAACGGCTTCTATTCCTCACAGCTGAACAACAGAAACCTATGACAGTGATCAGCTCAGGTAAACCTCATGTGCTTTATTCAGTGCTAATAATGTGAGTTTGAATGCCATTTTACATGACATTTATTGCCATATACTGAAAGCAGCAGCAGATAGTTCACCTCAGATCTGGAAAATACAATAAACCGTCTGAGATTAAACTTTAGAACTAAACACACATGAGTGATTCAGCATCTACATTTAATGATGTTAAAGAGGGTTAACATGTATTAAATAGATTATAAACCTTACCGTTTGGTGAGTGAGTGCATATTCTGTGCTTCTGAATGTCTGTATTTACATTTCTGTCGTGTTTCGTCTGGTGCAAACAGCCAAACTGCTCATCACTGCGTATCTCGTCACAAAGAGTGATGTTACAATGTAACCTCCTCACCTAATGTTTACGCTTGTAATATTTATATCATTTGCTAATTAATAACCTCATGTGGAACTGACTCTGTCTCATTTCGACATCTGCTATATATTTATTAAAGAAATATATTTATTTCTTTAATTTACGCACCTTAAACTACCTCCTCTCCAACAGGTAATTTATCATTTGTTTATTGTAAATATTTTTCTTTCACTACAATATATTTTCACTGGTTTCACTGGAACTATGGGCAATAAATAAATGCAGTGATATTTGGTTTTCAGTTGTTTCTTTCTCCCTCCATTTGTCACATACACACTAAACTACTATATGTTAAGTCAAATACCCTTAGTTTATTATTAACATCTAAAAGGACGTAATACGGGCGACGCAGTTGCGCAGTAGGTAGTGCTGTTGCCTTACAGCATAAAGGTCACTGGTTCGAGCCTCAGCTGGGTCAGTTGGCATTTCTGTGTGGAGTTTGCATGTCCTCCAGGTGCTCTGGTTTCCCCCACAGTCCAAAGACATGCAGTACAGGTGAGTTGGGTAGGCTAAATTGTCCGTAGTGTATGAGTGTGTGTGGATGTTTCCCAGAGATGGGTTGCTGCTGGAAGGGCATCCGCTGCGTAAAACATATGCTGGATAAGTTGGCGGTTCATTCTGCTGTGGCGACCCCAGATTAATAAAGGGACTAAGGCGAAAAATGAATGAATGAATTAAAGGACCTAACACTCTGAATAGCTGAATAGTAGTATCTTTGCGAAATATAGTAAATACTATCATGATAAAAAATAAAATAAATCAATTATTAAAACTATTATGTTTAAAAATATAAAAATTAAACAGCACTTGGGAAATATAAATAACAAGAATTTAAAGTTCACAAGAGGGCTAATAAGCTTGTCTTTAAGCTAGTCCTTTAATTTCAGCTTCAGATCTAATGATCTGACGTGGTGTTGATACGAACAGATGTATTATTTAGTTGTGATGGTGATTTTTACCCTTCGCTCATGCAGTGGATCATGAAGAGCAGCAGGCAGTAGTGAATCACGCCATCCCAGTAGCTCATCATCACACCGTGAGCTGTGTTTAAATACGGCTCTGCCTACAACAACAGAACACGTAAGGAAATTATCCATCATTAATAATGCACTTCAAAAAAAGTGATGTTTTACTTCAGTACGAATGTTTAAATGAGACCTGTTATTCCCCTTTTTATAAGATGTAAAATAAGTCTCTGGTGTCCCTAGACAGTGTGTGTGTGCAGTTTCAGGTCAAAATAGCACACAGATAATGTTTACAACTCTCTGAAACTGACCCTTTTAGGCTTTGATCCTAATTGTGGCATTTTGGTGACTGTCGCTTTAAATTCAAATGTGCTCTTTACAAAAAAAAAGGGCGGAGCTACAAACTCCTGTGTGTCAGCATAGTGGCAGATTCAAAAACAAGACTAACGTTATATCGTGAAAATGTCAAAAGAAGTGACTCACAAAACATCTATAATCCTCTTAGTCTATGCTCACATTATCTTCAGCAGCTCAAACAGTCTAATGGCTAATGGACAGACGGCTGCTTCTCACTTAGGGCTGCTGTTTATGCTCCTCTAATGATGTCATACAAAGGGAGAATGTCAATCAAAGTGTTTCTGCAGACTGTTTTTATTAAGTCTGATTATAATCAATGGAATTAATTTATTTTTACCATTAGAGGCTGAAGATATTCACACACTGCTGCTCACAACTGTTTAAACCTCTTATAATTTTTTTTTGCATTATAGGTCACCTTTAAACTCTTCTAAATCAAAATACATTTGTTTGAGGAGCAAAATGACACGGGCCCAATCCCAATTCTATTTTTGTACCCCTTCCTTTTGGCCCTTAAAACCGAGGGTGAAGGTGAAGGGCTTCAAAACTTACCCCTAAGAATTGGGACAGCACCTGCACACGTAATCAGATGTAATCGCGATCTCTTGCTTCATATGAGATCAGACGATGGCGACTGCTGTAGTTATTCCAGTTGTGTTATTTTTTGGTGTTTATCTTCAGGAAATCACTGAAGGCAGATATTTGGTTATCATATTGATCTAATGTGGCAATAAGATCGTAACTATACTGCGCATTTACACCGTGGCCATATTCATCTGTGTAAACACACTAAAAACAGCATTAACATTATAGCAGACACTGTAAAAGCTCATTCTCAGCCACTAGACTTTTCTGACAGGGTGTTCGAGTGTCATCGAGTGTCAGAATGTTGTGGGACTGCTGTACAGGAGTTATTATTAGGGATCATAGATAGCCAAATGTAGCGTTTTTTATTTTAGTGTTTTTTTTAAGCATGACGGTAAAACACAAACGCGGTTATGAATATATTAAAACATGCTTGTGTACAGTAAAAATTCATAATAATGACAAAAAATACTAATTTGTGGATCTCCTTCTGGGTGCAGATGTGGCAGGTGTATTCTGGGAAATTTTCTTACCCCTTGCTTTCAAGTGTGCTCCTGAAAAATCTTCATTCTAAGTGCTATCTACACCTTCCCCTTAGCCCTACGCCTTCCAGCTAGAGAATTGGGACACCCCTACCCCTTCACATGAACGCACAAAACGAGTGGTAAGGGGAAGGGGTAGAATTGGGATTGGGCCATAATTTTACAGAAATAAAGTTATTTTTATGCCTAAAATAAGAATAAAGATCTGCAAATGTGGTCATAAAAAAGAATTGCTTTTCTGACTTCAGTAGATAGTTTTCTGGATGATCTGATTTCATGTTGGCATGTTTTCTCAGAACACACTTTAATATCTTAAACAAAAAATATGTCTTTATTTTTTTGTAGTGAAAAACAAGACAATAATTCAAATTAGAGATTTTTGCTGTAATGTTTTTACCTTCATTTTGAAAAACTATGGGGTAAATATGGGGTATTTTGGAAAATGCATTAGTTGTGTGCTATTATGACAACATGCTTTTAAGTGTATTTAAAAAACTAAATGTAATTTTAAAATGTATTATTTTATACACCTTATATTGGTACTCATAATGTCATAATTGTTATCAATGCCAAAGTTTATGCCTTTTAATATGCATTGACATTTTTACAAGTAAAATATTGGTATGAAATATTTTAATACACAATAAATACACATGATAATGATAAAATAATGTTGATTGTAACAAAACAGATATCGACTGTGTCATTAATACCAATTCTGACAAGATATATATATATATATATATATATATATATATATATATATATAAATATATATATATATATATATATATATATATATATATATACAGTATTTGTTATGTATATGAAATCATGTTTTAATTACCGTAAAAGATATTTACAATAATACTTACAATAACATTCCAAATATATTCATATTGTAATTTTCACCATAAACAGCAATTTACTTGCTTTTACTGACCTTGCTTATATAAAAGTCCATGAAGCCTTTGATGAATCCGTCCTGCTGCAGCGCATTTGTGATGCTGACAACAGAAGTGAAGGAAAACAGTGCAAACACTAAAACACACACACACACAACACACAGAGAGGGAGATTGTAAACATCAGCACGTTCAGCTCTGCACCTCTGCTTTATCTCTGTCTCTCTCCATCAAACACACACTCCCTCTCTCCTCTCCGTCTCTCGGTCTCAGTCTGTCTTTCACTTAATATCCTCTGCAGTTATTGATTTCTGTCCCGAACAGTGAGTTAATGATGCTCACGGTGGTCCAGGTGAAGGTGCATTTACATCGCACGACTCAAAGGGTTTCTTTCTTCTTGTGCATGCATTATTTACATTATAATACACGTTATTATGTACAGTTGAAGTCACCCTCCTGTTAATTTTTTTCAATATTTCCCAAGCGATGTTTGACAAATTCAGGAATTTTTCACAGTATTTTCTATAATATTTTTCCTTCTGGAGAAAGTCGTATTTGTTTTATTTTGGCTAGAATAAAAGCAGTTTTTTATTTTTTTGAACCCATTTTAAGGTCAATATTATTAGCCCCCTTAGGCAATATTTGTTGTGGATTTTCTACAGACTTGCCTAATTACCCTCACCTTACCCTAATTAACCTAGTTAAAGAGCTCTTTTGTGATTTTATTTTCTGTTGCGACATTGAATATGTTAGATTTGGTCTTACCGTAGAACAGAGGGTCTGTAGATTTCTTACTCTTGACACTGAGGTTTGCCAGGAGGAATAGTGTTGTAAGAACTGTGATGCCTATAGTCAACATAACCTGAGGACTGACAGAAAAAAAAATAATTTCACACATCGCATGCATTCATTAAAATGAAGAGTAAGCATTAACAATAGCTATGATTTCAACGGTTAACAAACGCTACAGTAAAAATGAGTTAAACAGTTTCCTTATACTTTTGGGCTGCACAAATCAAGCATACGTTAAATTGGTTTATTTACAGATTTGATTCACGATGGGTTGGGATTGAATCCACAAGATGCTTTCCTAGACTCTTATGTATGGAACAGAATGAATGCCAAAACTATTGAATTAAAAAGCTTGTTGAATAGCACAAACTGAAAAAAAAATACACCGAATTAACAAGTTCTTGCATTTTAATGACTTGAATTCCAGGGTTTGTATTTTTAGGTCCCGAAATTTAACATAGCTGTTTATTTAAGCTGTGAATATTTCAAGTAAAAATATTTCAAATACGTTTTTATACATGTAAATTTAATAATTAATATTCAATTTCCAGATTTCACTTACAAAATATTCAATACCCTTTAAAAATACGATGTATAATCAAATTTAGTTTATTTCAGTATTATTTTTTTCAGTTTGTGCTATTCAACAAGCTTTTTAATTCAATAGTTTTGGCATTAATTTCGTTCCATACTTATGCTCCCTACCATTTATTCATAATATACAAACAATTCAACATCTGACTAGTGTTTTTACGGTAACAAATACTATTTTGGTGTGGCAGGATGTTAAAAAACATTTATCCATTGCAAATAAGTTGTGTTCTAAGTAACCTACTACGTTTAATCCTGATTTTCCCACTACAATGAATATTGGCCTTTTGACTCGGAGATCAAGAGGAGTGTCGGACTTGAGTCATCTATTTGGTGATGGCCAAATAAAATCATTTGAGGAGTTAAGACAGGAATTTAGTCTTCCCAGTAAAGACTTTTATAAATTCCTGCAAATTCGACACTTTCTAGAGCTACAGCTAAAAGAAGGTAATATACAATTTGATTTTACTGAAATAGAAAAACTGCTTTTTTCTTTATGTACGCTTAAAAAAAAGATCTCTGAATTATATACACTGCTGTCTAATACTGGCCCTTCAACCTTTGATTCTTTAAGGGCAATATGGGAAAAGGATTTGAGGTCTAGTTTTAGTGGAGGAGTGGCTATCTGCCTGCTCAAATATCTATCCCAGAAGTACTTCAATTTCGGTTCATGAGCAAAATTATAAATGTATTCACAGGATTTATCTAACCCCAGTCCGCCTCCATAGAATATTTCCCAACTGTTCCCAGCTAGGGCGTTGCAGTGGCACAGTAGGAAGTGCTGTCGCCTCACAGCAAGAACGTTGCTGGGTCGCAGGTTCAAACCTTGGCTGGGCTGGGTCAGTTGGCGTTTCTGTGTGGAGTTTGCATGTTCTCCCTGCCTTCGTGTGGGTTTCCTCCGGGTGCTCCGGTTTCCCCCAAAGTCCAAACACATGCAATATGGGTAAATTGGGTAAGCTAAATTTTCTGTAGTGTATGAGTGTGAATGACTGTGTGGATGTTTCCCAGAGATGGGTTGCAGCTTGAAGGACATCCGCTGCGTAAAATTGTGCTGAATAAGTTGGCGGTTCATTCCAATGTGGCGACCTCTGATTAATAAAGGGACTAAGCTGGCAAGAAAACGAATATATGAATTTATTGTGTGAATTTATTGTTATTATTTATGTGTGTGTGTGTGGGAGGGGGGTGAATGAGTGTGTGTGTGTGAATGAGTGTATATGGGTGTTTTCCAATACTGGGTTTTGGCTGGAAGCATCTGCTGCATAAAACATATGCTGGAATAGTTGGCGGTTCATTCCGCTGTGGCAACCCCTCATAAATATGGCTGTGTTTCAAATGTAAGTTAGACATTGGTGCATGTATTTTGGGACTGTGATAAAATCAGTACTGGAAAGAGATCCACAAAATGATTAAAAAAATAATTGGAGAGACTTTTGCTTTGTCCGCAAAAAGTCTATCTTCTGAATTGTACATCAGAACTGTGTCTTGATCATGACAAAGAATGTGTATTGACTTTTTGTATATACTTGGCCAAAAAAATTATATTATTACTATGGTTAACTGCACAGATACCTTCAGTCAATATGTGGCTGAGTCAGGCAATCAGACTCCTACCACTGGAAAAATTGACTTATGATTAGGGCCAGACGGAATCTAAGGACATTTTTGGTATTTCTGCTGAGAATTTTAGTAAAAATCTGTGGATTTCTGCGGAATTATTTTAGGAGTATCATAACTAAAACCTTAAAATGCGAAATAAAAAATAATATCTTTTTAATTTTTATTTAAAGGGCACATAGGTTACCACTTTTTCCAGATTTAATATAAGTCTTTTGTGTCTCCAGAATGTGTCTGTAAAGTTTCAGCTCAAAACACCCATCAGATTATTTATTATACCTGTCATAAGTTTCTACTTTGTAGCATTTAGCATAAGCTAGCGGTTTTTGTGTACTGCGCCTTTAAGGCTAGTCCTTCACGCCCACCGTTTCCATGTGCCTGGCAGCGGCTCCCTCGGCTGCGTCAGACAACAGACAAACACGAAGGAATGAGATCTCACGTTTGTGAGGAGAAACTACAGTAAGAATCTTACCAATGAGTATTTGATGCATGTTGTGGAGTTGCAAGGATGAGTCGTACACATTGTCGTCACAAAGTTCATGCACACACAAATACATACACACACACACACACAAAGCACGCGTTTAGCTTTGCACTGTTTTTGCACGCAAATGTGACCGTATACAGGTTAATGTCCACTGCTGTATGGATATCTGTTATGTTAATGTACAAAATAAACCTGATTTATTGTCCACAAACCAGGATTGAAGCGTCTTCTTTTATAATTGTTCTGACACGCGGCGGTGCTGATGAAGTTAAGCTGAAGTAAATGGCTGTAATTCATTAACATGCACTGTTTTAAAACATTTTAAACTTGTCAAACTCACTTTTGATCACATTTGATGATGATTGATGATCACAGCACACTGAACAGACCTTTTATTTACGGTTGCTTAGTTTGCGCACGTCCTGTGTCTGGTTGATATGATTATACAAGTTACTACGAGACATGTTAATATGCAGCTGTCAATCAATTCAGTGGGCGGGGAGACCGCACTCCTACGTCAAGTTGCGGTCGGTCTGAAAACCGCTCCAATTGGTCCACCGTTTTTATGTTGTTAAATTGAAAAAAAAAGGACTGAGTGTGTTTATATCACCCCAATATGACGGCCTATACACCATACATACACATATGTCTGTCCAAACAGCTTGAAAAGGAGATTTTTCACCATAGGTGCCCTTTAATGTTTAAAATGCAAATCCAATTAGATTAACAGTAAATAGTTAACTGTAAGTAAATAAACAGAATTAATGATGGGCTAAACATCTGCGGAATTCTGCGCGCGCAGATTCCGTGTGGGCCTACTTATGATCTACATCAAAGATCTGAGGTGTTCTGGTGCATTTGGTCCTCCTCCTGGATTTTTCTTGAAAATACTCAATAACTATGTCTTTCTAAATTTGTTTTATAATCTCCTTTTATTTTTGTCTTTGCTTTGAAGCACTTGTATGCATGTGTTCGAATGTAACGAAAAATGCTGTACATGTTGTTACGAGATACCAGTACCACTGCTGTTCCTTTTTTTTCTTTTAAATAAAAAAAAACAAACAAAAAGAACAGTTTCCTTAATATATTTATTATATTTTTAAAATATATTTAATGTTAATAGGCGGCACGGTGACTTAGTGGTTAGCACTGTCACCTCACAGCATGAAGGTCACTGGTTCATGTTCCGGCTGGGCCAGTTGGCATTTCAGTGTGGAGTTTGCATGTTCTCCTCGTGTTGGTGTAGGATTTCTCTGGGTGCTCCAGTTACCCCACAGTCCAAACACATGCGCAACAGGGGAAATGATTAACTAAATTGGCCGTAGTGTATGAGTATGTGTGTGAATGTGAGAGGGTATGGGTGTTTCCCAGTACTGGGTTGCGGCTGGAAGGGCATCCACTGCGTTAAACATATGCTGGAATAGTGGTTCATTCTGCTGTGGCGACCCCTGATAAATAAGGGACTAATCCAAAGGGAAATGAATGAATGTGTCACGATCACTAGCGATCTACTACCAGGGATCGCTGTAAAACACACTCGCATTCATATAAACTACAAATCTGCCATGTTCATGGACTACATATTCAGTCATGCCACACACACACCTGATGCAAGTCACCAGTGATTGCAAACACACGGCTGAAGCTGCTCACATACTGATTACATGGACTGTAAGTACTTCTCAAGAACAAATACTGTTGCTGAGTCTTGTTATCTGTTTAAGTGACATTACAACGCGGTTTCCTGGTTTGTTTTCCTGTGTTTTGATCCTCGCCTTGGTTATCTGTGTATCTCGTCTGCTGCCTGCCTATGACCATTTGCCTGCTATTTTGACTGCGACTCTGGATTGCCCGTATACATCTGCTTGCTCCTGTGTTGATCATTGCATCTGGTGTGTGTGTGGCATGACTGGATATGTAGTCCATAAACATGGCCAATTTGTAGTTCATATGAATGTGAGGGTGTTTTCCAGCGCTCTCTCTCTCTCTCTCTCACACACACTCTCTCTCTCTCTCACACACACACACACACACTCTCTCTCTCTCTGGTAGTAGATTGCTGGTGATCGTGACAGAATAAATGAGTTTTACCATATGCTTATGACTGTGTTTTTGTCAGAAAAACAAAGTATATTATGAGTAGATGTTAGTACATCAATACATTGGTGTATTAGCACTGTAAATGAATTATATACGGTACTTTACTGTAAAAACTTGACATTTACTTTACAGTTTGAACCATATTTTTTACAGTAAATACACAAAAAAAATGATTCATTGGATTTATACAGTGTTTTTAAGGAATTTGTTGCACACAGATTATATATAGGCTGAATTTAAACAAACAAATAAAGTTTTTGTTTGTTTAAATTCAGCCCATATAAATTGTTTGCAACCACTTACCTTTAAAAACATTTTGTACATCCAATAAATATATTTTTTTTCAGTGTACCATTGTTTTTTGCCATAAAATTGAAAGATTTTTTTTACACATTCAGAAATAAAGATAGAAAATCTGTCACTAGGGTGGTACACTTTTGTACCATGCTGTTGGACATTAGTAGCTTTTGTAGGTAGAGATTTCCAAGAGTTTCCCAATAGGGTCATTAATAGCCCTTTTTTGCCCATTTAAAGGTTCACTTTTGTACCTTTAAGTTACTATGAGGTACACATTTGTACTTTTTGGGTATTAATATGTACCTTTAAAGACCTGTTAGAAACAAAAATGTGACTTTTAAAAAGGTACTGCCCCAGTGACAGATTTTGTACCTTTATTTCTACAGCGAATATGCGGGTCTATCACTCGACCCCGTTTAACCACATGACCTACATTCTATACACTATCAAGTGTGTGTGCTTTTGACTGCTGTAGAAGTGGTCGAAAGTGGACAAGTTTGTGGAAAAGCACTTGTAATTGGATTTATCCCAAGGTCTGAGGTAAATGACTAACTAAATCCCTGAAATCATATCCCAAAATATTATAATAAACAAATAAAACTGAGTCAAAAGATAAGAAGTTATTGTTTGCATTAAGAAAATGAAGCCATTTTTAAGGACAATATGTAAAAAAAAAAAACTAAGAAACATAACATTTACAGTACAAAATATATATATATAGAAACAAAGAAAAATTCTAAATTATTTCGTTTTTTTAATATTTCATAATAATATTATTTCTTACTATTAATATATATATATGAATAAATGTTTCATATTTAAATATAAATGTGTAGTGTAAATACTTTACAATTAAAATGATATATTTTATACATTTATGAAAAAAATTAAGCTGTAGTCAACTTTAAATACAAGATTATTAAATGCAGTAGTGAAGTGAATAGTAGTGGTTATACTTCATTTATAAGTATTATTTCATATTTAAATATAAATGTCTTGTGTCTATTTTACCATTGTATATACAATGTTATGCACACACACACACACACACACACACACACACATA
>CAIGQZ010001210.1:2769017-2802142 GCA_903798205.1 Danio tinwini
TTAGTCTATGTTTCATTCAGCCAGTTTAATGTCTGTCAGCTTTGTGTTTGGCGCCATCTTGCGCAGGTTAGTGTATAGTCAGCTTATTTTTATAGTTAGCTATTTTTGTTTCTGTCAGGTTATCGCTTAATTCAAGAACTAATAAACTATTAAGGCTCAGAACAATAGTTTGTGTCTAATTTTTATGTTTTGGAGCAAAAAGCCATGTGATAAGCAGGATGAAGTACATCTACAGTATGATGGTTGTTTTCACAGAATAAACCCTTTAATCTTATACAACAGTGCTCTGCCTTGCATCAGGCTGACGATTAACCTGTCTGGCTTTATTCTGTGATAACCTGCTGGATGTACTTTATCCCTTACATATTACATGACTAAATGTTGAACATATGTCTACTTATTACATATAATCAGTAAAAAAATGTGCATGCATCAATCTGCTTGCTCTTGAGGTGTTGTGTTGTAAACATCACGCAAGTAAATTCTATCTACAAATACCGGTCTCTGACTGTGTCCAGGTATATCCCAGTACATCTGTGCTGCAGGACCTTCGCCAGGTAACTGTGCCAGACTATCAGTGCCAAATCCTGAAGGTTCTGGATACTCCAGCAGAGAGTCAGATGGTGATGAGAACAGCGATGCCACCTCGTCTGTGCATGGCAGATCCTAAAAATAATCACAGAATGCATGATACAATAAAGTTTCTGTTGTGCATCTGTGCATGACTTTTATTCTATAGCCGAATATACTACAAAAGCAATTGTTTGTGTATTTTCCATGCAATAAATTGGCTTTCACACAAAAGCACCATAAAATTAGCCCACACAACCCATGCACTATGCCATCAGAAGTCATATGATATGCTTTGCATGAGGACAGATTAGGTCCTTAAAGGGATAGTTCACCCAAAAAAGTTGTTCATACTTCAGTTTAACATTAAAGAAGATTTAGCTGAATTCGTTGCTTTTGGTGATTCATATAATAGCAGTGAATGGTGACTGTGGGTTAATGCTAATAATGTTGTAAATAATGTTTATTTTCTTACACAGATCGATCATTTCACATCACAAAACCTCAGCGTGTCATCAGGAGCCATAACTATTGGTTTGGACTCATCTAAAAAAAAAAAACCTGTCACCATTCACTGCCATTATAGGAATTCAGCTCAAAGTCTTCTTTAATGTTCTACTGAAGAAAAAAAATTATCTTAGATGACTTGTGAGTGAGCAAATGAACAGGACATTTTAATTTTTGGAGTGAATTATCCCTTTAAGTTTCTTAAATTGAAAAGAGTAGCAATGATATTCTTAAAAAAACTAAAAGTGAGACCAAATGAGGACAGGACATGAGGGATGGTAAATGACAAATTAATTAATGGGTGAGGTATTACTTTAAAAGTTGTGATACCCCCAAACGCAGCTCATAAAATCTTCTGATATACGGGCTGCGGTTTGTTTTTCACAGCAGCTGTAAACTCAACACATTACTTCAGACATGGCCAATGTCCAAAAACATTAGCTGTAAATCTGTCAAGCGATGGTTTTCATTCCTAGAAGCTTCAGACCATATTCCTGATCACACTCAATGTGTTGCACAGAGAGAGAGGAAATAATTAAAACCGCACACTGCTAAAGCAAACCCACATGCCCACGTTTAATAGCGTGCACAGACAAAATACTCTAGCAAATAAATAAACTTTACAGCAATTATATTGTCCTATGCTACAGAAAAGAGCTATAAGAACTGCAAACCAACAAAATACACAAGTTGAATTAACTTTTTTTTTTATAAATAGGCTCATTTTACAGCTCTCCAAGTTATATAGTTGAGTTTACCATTTTTTAGTTCATTCAGCTGATCTGACACTTTTAAATTAGCTTAGTTTAGCATAGATCATTGAATCGGATTAGACCATTAGCATATTGTTAAAAAAGGACCAAGAAGTACATTTTCTTATTAATGCCATTTCAAAGTGATATTATGCAGTCCTTAAACCTAGCTGGAGACTATTTTCAGGTGCTGTGTATTATCATTGCACTGCTGCAGGCATGGTATGGCAGCAAACATTCTTGATTATTACGTTAGAGATTATAGTTTCTAAACATATCTTACTAAAAAAACAGTCTGTCTGTCTTAGTACATGATGTAACTACCGAAATGAAAACACTTGGCTAAAGGCGAAACAACAAAAGAAATTATGCCAAGTATTAATACCATTGCATTTATAGTATATATAAATGTATAGCAAATATATATGACTGTGTACTAACCTTACTAAAATCAAGGCATTGCAATTGCATTAATTAATATTAAAGTTTTAAAGAATAAATTAATTATGAATTATGTAAAGTAATAATTTATTTATTATTTAGTAATATTTATTTATTTATCACATTGCAACAATGGATTATCACTTCTGGGGATGGGGACTTCAGACAGATAACATTTAGTTGTTGAGTGGTTAAGCTTGTCATCTGCCTGACGTTTCAGAAAGATTTGACAGTGCAAAAAATGTAATTTGTCAAATTTAACAACTTGATAGTCACATATATAGTAGACTAACTCAGAACAGATAAGCCTATACTTATTATTATCTAAAGCACTTTCTTGCAGGAATTCACTTAACATTTCAGACAATAAGGGTACATGCTCCTCATCTAGTGCAGAGAAACCAGTCTTTTTTTTCTGCACTGTGATCTCCCTCTCTTTTCGGTGGCAAGATGCTAATGGTCTAATCCAATTCAATGAACTATGCTAAGCTAAAGTAAAAATGCTCCATCCAGAACCAGAGATCAGCAGAATAGATTAAAAAAAATGGTAAAACTCAACTGTTTAGTAAATTAATAATAATAAAATGTGGTGATCTGGTCAAAATTGCACGGATTACATATAAATCATACTTTTTCTGAAACAAAATAGAATCAGCATTTATAAATTATGGACTAAATATTACAGAAAACGTGATGAGGATTAAAGAATTTGTTGTTCAATTTTGCAAATACAAAATGTATATATATATGTTATTTTAAAATGTTGGGTCAAATATGGACAAGCCCAACAATTGGGTTAAAAAGTGTCATTTAAATTTGATTTATAATCCAATGTTGGGCTTGTCCATATTTGATTTTTGTCCACAGTTGAGTTACTACAACCCAACTTATTTTATAGAGCATCTAAAACAGGGGTACTCGACCCTGCTCCTGGAGATCTACCTTCCTGCAGATTTCAGCTGCAACCCATATCAAACACACCTGCAAACCAATGAAAACCAATGATACTGTCTTGAAACCAATCTGATGCTGAAATAAAGAGACACAGCAATAGCTGGATCTCACACAGCACAGTCAAATCCTCCAAGTATACTTCTCAATAACTGTGTCTCATAATACTTAATAGGAAGGCCATCAGCTTGGAGAAAACATTTTAAATAGAAATAGATGTCTAAAAACTTGCAGTGCACAGGTTTTTTTAACAATTGTTTTTAGAAAGCATAAAAAGTAATTACAACAAAATGTACTTTATATTTATATAATATATATAATAATATATGATTATGATTTATATTCAAATAAATGAGTTATATTTAAATAATATTAAAATACAAATGACAATAGTCACAATCCACAATGAGTATTTTGTATTTGCATGCATTTCTATATTAGAAAGCATATATGGTCTTGCATAAACAAAAAGATCAGAAATATAATTATAAAATAATAATATGCATTTAAATAAACAGATGTTTAATAAAATGCATAACAAATTGATGATATTTGCAATGTTTCTTTGGCTGATGTAGCACCAATAATAATAATAATAAATATATTTTTAAATTAGTTTTTATTTGTCTGATTTGGCTCAACTTTAAAGGGCACCTATGGTGAAAAATCTACTTTTCAAGCTGTTTGGACAGACATATGTGTATGTATAGTGTATAGAGCGTCATATTGGGGTGATATAAACACACTCAGTCCTTTTTTTTCAATTTAACAACATAAAAACGGTGGAGCAATTGGAGCGGTTTTCAGACCGACCGCAACTTGACGTAGGAGTGCGGTCCCCCCGCCCACCGAATTGATTGACAGCTGCGTATTAACATGTCTCCGTAGTAATGTGTGTAATCGTATCAAACAGACACAGGACCAGGACGTGAGCAAACTAAGCAACCATAAATAAAAGGTCTGTTCAGTTTGCTAGGATCACCAATCATCATCAAATGTGATCAAGAGTGAGTTTGACAAGTTTAAAATATTTTAAAACAGTGCATGTTAATGAATTACAGCCATTTACTTCAGCTTAACTTCACCACAGCCGCGTGTCAGAACAATAAAAGACGCTTCAATCCCGGTTTGTGGACGTTAAATTAGGTTTATTTTGTACATTAACATAACAGATATCCATACAGCAGTGGAGATTAACCTGTATTCTGTCACATTTGCGTGCAAAAACAGTGCAAAGCTAAACGCGCGCTGTCTGTGTGTGCCTGTCAGCGCTGTGTGTGTGTGTGTGTGTGTGTGTGTGTGTGTGTGTGTGTGTGTGTGTGTGTGTGTGTGTATTTGTGTGTTTGCGTGAACTTTGTAACGACATTGTGTGTGACTCATCCTGCAACTCCACAACATGCATCAAATACTCATTGGTAAAGTTTTTACTGTTGTTATTCCTCACAAATGTTACGTGAGATCTTATTCCTTCGTGTTTGTCTGTTGTCTGACGCAGCCGAGGGAGCCGCTGCCAGGCACGTGGAAACGGTGGGCGTGAAGGACTAGCCTTAAAGGCGCAGTACACAAAAACAGCTAGCTTATGCTAAATGCTACAAAAAAAGGAACTTATGACAGGTATAATAAATAATCTGATGGGTGTTTTGAGATGAAACTTTACAGACACATTCTGGAGACACAAAAGACTTATATTGAATCTGGAAAAAGTGGTAACCTATGTGCCCTTTAAGGTTTCATGATTTTTTTTTACTATTTTATTTATTTATTATTTTTAAATGCCTACATAGTTTTATTCATTTTTTAACCAGATAAACAATTAAAGGCTGTTACAGTAGTTAAAATACAGCTAAAACGTAAATCTATAAAACAAAGAGATCAGAAACACAAGTTGAATTCAATCATAATTATAAAATAATAATATGCATTTAAATAAAATAATAATAAAATATTATTATTATAATATTATTATTAATAAAACAAAAATAATAAAATATTCATGATATTGGCATGATTGTTTTGGTTTATGTAGCACCTCAAACAATAACAAAGGATATTTTACTAGTTTTTATTTTTCTGTTTTGGTTTGTTAACTAAGTTTTTTATTTACTTTTTTTATTTATTAATTTTTTTACGTCTACATAGATTTATTCATTATTTTTTTATTTTTCTGTTTTGGTTTATTAACCAAGTTATTTATTCAGTTAGTTTATTTTTAAATGTAGCACATAGTGTACATAGTGGGCAGCACGATGGCGCAGTGGGTAGCGCTCTCACCTCACAGCAAGAAGGTCGCTGGTTCGAGCCTCGGCTGGGTCAGTTAGCATTTGTGTTTGCATGTTCTCCCTGTATTGGTGTGGGTTTCCACCGGGTGCTCCGGTTTCCCCCATAAGTCCAAAGACATGCGCTATAGGATGTACCTGTGTTAAAGAAGATGTGCTATCCTGATGTGGAAGCGCTTTTCATTAACTGCAAGCCGTTTTATGCACCGCGGGAGTTTTCCTTGTTCATTCTCATCAGTGTTTACATTCCACCGCAAGCACACATGAGGACTGCGTTACAACAGCTGTCTGATCTGATCACAGAGACTGAACAACGACACCCGGACTCTGCTTTTATCACTCTCTGTGACTTTAATCAGGCAAAACTCACACATGAGCTGCCTAAATTCAAACAGCACATCACATGCCCCACCAGAGACAATAACATTTTGGATCATTGCTACACCACAATAAAGGATGCATATCGCTCCGTCGCCAGAGCAGCTCTAGGACTCTCCGACCACTGCCTGGTTCATCTTATACCAACTTACAGGCAAAAACTTCAAACTACTAAGCCAGTATTAATGACTGTTAAGAGATGGACCAACGACACAGAGCAGGTCTTACAAGCCTGTTTTGAATGCACTGATTGGAGTGTTTTTGAAGCTGCAGCCACCGACCTAGACGAGCTCACAGAGACTGTAACATCATACATCAGTTTCTGTAAGGAGTTATGCATCCCTACCAGGACCTACTTATCATTTAACAATGATAAACCATGGTTTACACCAAAACTTAGACAGCTTCGTCATGAAAGTGGATGCCTACAGGAGCGGGGACAGGATTTTATACAATCAGGCCAGGAACACGTTGACAAAGAAGCTATGCCAAAAAGCTGCAAAACCAGTTTTCTGCCAACGACCCTGCATCAGTGTGGAAAGGCCTGAAAAACAACACGAATTATAAAACGCCATCCCCCAGTATTGACAGCAACAAACATCTTGCAAACGAGCTGAATATCTTCTATTGTCGATTTGACACCTCTGACCAGACACCTCACACCCACCCGGATCATCTCCCTACACAGCCATCAACACCTCCAGCCATCTCCCTCTCACCCCCTGCACTTCAGATCAGTGAGGATAATGGGTATCAGATCCTCAGTAAACAGCCATCAACACCTCCAGCCATCTCCTTTTCCACCCCGGCACTTTAGATCAGTGAAGATAATGTGCGTCAGATCTGCAGTAAACAGAGGAGACGAAAAGCACCAGGTCCAGATGGTGTTTCACCAGCCTGTCTGAAAACTTGTGCGGACCAACTGGCTCCCATTTTCACACAGATCTTCAACAGATCACTGGAACAGCGCAAAGTTCCATCCTGCTTCAAATGCTCCACCATCATCCCAATACCAAAGAAACCAAAGATCACAGGACTCAATGACTACAGACCTGTTGCCTTAACATCTGTGGCCATGAAGTCATTTAAAAGACTGGTGCTAGCTTATCTGAAGGACATCACTGGACCTTTGCTGGACCCCCTGCAGTTTGCCTATAGAGCAAACCGGTCTGTGGATGATGCAGTCAACATGGGACTGCATTATATCCTAGAACATCTGGACAAACCAGGGAACTACACAAGGATACTGTTTGTGGACTTCAGTTCTGCCTTTAACACCATTGTCCCATCACTGCTCTAGAACAAACTGACCCAGCTGTCTGTCCCTAGCTCTGTCTGTCAATGGATCACTAGCTTTCTGACAGATAGACAACAGCTAGTCAGAATGGGCAAATTCACATCCGACAGCCGCACCATCAGCACTGGTGATGCAGGCAAAACCCGCCTGCACTCCCCCCACTCACCATCATGAACAGCACTGTGGCTGCAGTAGAGTCATTCAGGTTCCTGGGCACCACCATCTCTCAGGATCTGAAGTGGGACATTCACATAGACTCCATTGTAAAGAAAGCCCAGCAGAGACTGTACTTCCTTCGTCAGCTGAGGAAGTACAACCTGCCACAGGAGCTGCTCGTACAGTTCTAATCAGCTGTCATCCAATCCATCCTCTGCACTTCAGTCACCGTCTGGTTCAGCTCAGCTGCCGAAACCGACCTTAGTAGACTACAGCGAATAGTCCGGACTGCTGAAGGAATCACTGGCACTACCCATCCTACACATTAAGGACTGTACTCTTCCAGAGTGAGTAAAAGGGCTCGTAAAATCACTCTGGACGCCTCACACCCAGCACACTACCTGTTCGAACTGTTACCGTCTGGTCGACGCTACAGAGCACCAAGCACAAAAACAGAGAGACACAGGAAAAGTTTCTTTCCTCAGGCCATCTACCTCATGAATAGTTAAATATTCTCCTACTGTGCAATAAACGTGCAATACTTTCTCATACGCACTTGTACACAGCACCTTATAACCTGTATATTTACAACATATCTGTACATACAACTCATCATCCAGATCTTTTTGACTAACTGCATCTCTGTTTAATGTTTATTGCCTTTTCTTTTCTTGCATTTAATTTTGTGTTGTCACTTTATGTACACTGGAAGCTTCTGTTGTGTGAAGCACACTTGGCAATAAAACTGCTTCTGATTCTATAGGGGAATTGAGTAAGCTAAATTGTCCATAGTGTATGTGTGTGAATGGAAGTGTATGGGTGTTTCCCAGTGATGGGCTGCAGTTGGAAGGGCATCCGCTGTGTAAAACATATGCTGGATAAGTTGACGGTTCATTCCACTGTGGCAGCCTCTGATTAATAAAGGGACTAAGCCGAAAAGAAAATGAATGACTGATTGTCTACATAGTTTCATTCATTATTTCTTCTTTTATAAATGTCTACATAGTTTTATTCTTTTTTTTATTATTCTGTTTTGGTTTATTAACTTCAATTTACTAATTTAGTTTTTTTACTTGTTTATTTTTTAAATCTCTACATAGTTTTATTCATTATTTAATATTTTTTAAAATCTCTACATAGTTTTATTCATTTTTTAAACCAGATAAACAATTAAAGCCTGCCACTGTTAATATATAGCGAAAAGCTCAATCTATAAAACAAAGAGTTCAGACATACAGTGCTCATCATATGTACACCCCTCACAATTCTCTCTTTTAAAAATATTTTTTCATACTTTTAATAGGAAGCTCTACAATATAATATTTGTGCATATACATTAGTCAGTACTGAAGCCAAATCTGGAGCTTATCTAACAAAATAACTTAAGATAACGGTCCAAAAACTAGTACAGCCAAATGTATATGTTACAGAAAAATATTAAATACACATTTAAAAAAAAGAGGAAAAATCAAGAGAAGCAAAAAAAATTATTTTTATTTTAATTTTTTTATATTTAGCTTGAATTTAATTATTTTATCTTTCAATTTCTATATATGTTTGGTGACTAAAATATTATTTTAATAAATATATCTGTTTAATAAATCTGTTTTGTTTAAACACACCAAAATACATTGCCTATATTCACTGAGAAATGGATATAAATATTTATTTTCAAAATGTGGTGTACTCAATTATGCTTACCACTATGTGTAGCTGATTTTAAACAAATAATGGTGTGCATTTAAATAAACAAATATAAAACAAAATCCATAATAAATTGATATTTGTAAATACCACAAATATTAAAAGGATATTTTTTTACTTGGGTATTATTTTTCTGTCTTTGTTTTTTTAAGTTGAAGTAATGAAGTATTTAATTAACACATTGAACACTGAGTTCAAAACTTTTTAAATGAGTAGAATTAACTCTCATATATTTTGTGTTAACTACACATTTCATGTAATAAAGTTGACTGTTGGGTTTTACCGTGTAAAAAACTACACTGTAAAAAAATATATGATCAATTAGTTCTGACAGCATATGTTTTTAGGTCATTATAACTTCTAACTTAATTTTATAAGTCATGCAAGCTTTTTAAAGTGAGTTTAACATAATAGAAGTTTAATAGACTCATAAGGTTTATTTGATTTAGCTTAAAAATGTAAAGGGAACCAGGATTTTTTTTTTACAGTGTATTTTTTTATACATACAAAAAATGTTAAGCCAAAATATAAAATATAAAACCAAATTTAAACATATGCTTAAGTTCTCAGAAATATATATTATATATTATGTTTATATATATATATATATATATATATAGACATAAATAACACAATACACACATAAAAACAAACAATCAACAGACGTCCACTTTCTAAAGTGAAGCTTTACACTTTACAAACTAACTTAACCACAAAAGCACTTGAATCTATTGAGCAGCCCAACATGAACACAAAATCAAACCTGTATCTTTATCAAGCACAATCCTATCTGCTCTGAAACTGTAGCGCAAGCATCTGGCTTTAGCTTTAGGTAAAATATTAGATCTGACTTATTGATGACAGCAAATACAATGAAATACAGGTAACATTTACTCAAACACACTCCAGCATGTGTTTGCTCTGGGGTGTGGTGGTCTCCTGTCAGGAAATTATGCTTTTTTTTGGTCTACATTTACAGACAGCCAAGCTCCATTTCATCACATCTGCTTTAAGAAGTGATGACAAGTGTGTGTGCTCTTGATAGTATGCAAATAGAGAGTAAACAGTGGCTGAAACACAAGAAGCATTCAAGCATTCACAAAGAAGACTGAACAATCAAAGATTAGAGCAGGAAACATTGAGCTGGCAAACCTACGCTTGCTAGTTTCCATGTTCTCATGCACACAGAGAAAATAAACCTTTCCATGTGTCAAAGAGTGATTGTCTATTTAATGCATACTCAGAAGTACATGCATTTTTTTGCACCACTCAAAAAGATGAATTAATTATGATGCTAGAACTTACAATTGCACTGTTTGAAGAAAATGAAATAATTACAGTTGAAGTCAGAATTATTCGTCCTCCTGTGAATGTTTTTTTCTTTTTCAAAAATTTCCCAAATGATGTTGAACAGATTTAGGAATTCTTCACAGTATTTCCTATAATATTTTTTCTTCTGGAGAAAGTCCTATTTGCTTTATTTCGGCTAGAATAAAATCAGTTTACATGTTTAAAAACCATTTTAAGGTCAATATTATTAGCCCCCTTATATTTGTTTTAGATTGTCCACAGAACAAACCACTGTTATACAACGACTTGCCTAATTACATTAATTAACCTAGTTAAGCTGAATACTAGCATTTTAAAGAATATCTAGTCAAATATTATGTGCTGCCATCATGGCAAAGATAAAAGAAATGAGTTATGACAAATGAGTTATTAAAACTATTATGTTTAGAAATGTGTTGGATTTTTTTTTTCTTTAAATAGAAATTGGGGAATAAAACATATGGGGGATAACATTCAACTGTATGTTTCCTGCTGATAGATTTTAACAATTGAAGAGTTCTGATGCAAAACCCTCTAAATCCATCAGACCTCTTTTCTTGAAAATGAGCATTTTCTATCAGGTTCCTCTGATTAGGTTCAGAAGGTTCATTTTTATATGTAATAATAAGGTTATTAGCTGGTAAATAAAATCACTTTTTTTTCAAAAATGCCACTTTAGACAATTCTTTGGTTTTTTTCAAGGTAGATTTTCTTTTGCAACAAAACCAGCTCAATCCACTTGTGCTTTTTTTTTGCAAAAACCTCTAAATCCACATTTATTATTAGCTGAAAATCACCAAAGATCCGATTAGAAATTATTTTACCAAACATAAAACACATTACACAAACGACCTGTCAAGTAAGTGGCGGTTCATTCCGCTGTAGTGACCCCTGATAAACCAGGGACTAAGCAGAAGCAAAATGAATGAATGAAATCTGTCAAGTAAGTGCATTAATCAATAACATTAAAACTGACATTAATAAAATTCTAACAATCTGTTGTCATAGCTGATTTTGGGATTTAGATTTAATGGGAGTAGAGCAATGTAAACATTGTAAACTAAGCTTGGTAGATTCAAATAATGTAGTGTAAAAACTATGTGAAACGTCAATATCTGTGCGTTGTCCATTAATACAAAAAGCTTATCAGACATATAGGTAATATGAAGTAATATAAAGAATGTATAGTATATATTTTATAAAATAGCCTGCAATTTTAAAAGCTGTCATTCATTCATTCTCACCATACTCAAGGGCTTGGTCTCTTTTTCGTCTTTTGTTTATCCTCATAGTATCCATGTGGGATGAAGAATGAATGTAGCAGAAACCTTGTATTATATGAGAGACTTGCTTTGTTTACCAAATAAAGTGAATCTAATTGAATTTGCATTTTAAACATTAAATAAAAGTTAAAAAGATATTAATTTTTATTTCACATATTAAGGTTTTAGTTATGAGCCTCCCAAAATAATTTCGCAAAAATCTGCAGATTTTTACCAAAATTCTCAGCAGAAATAGCAAAAAACGTCAGCAGATTCCATCTGGCCCTACCTATATGTTATAAAATTGCATGTTAACTATGTCTGTATATAATAACTTATATTTGATTGCAACTTTATCTTAATTTGATTGTAATGCAATAATGTGCACCTTCTGTAAAGCTGTGTTGAAACACTAATTATTGTAAAAATTGTAACTTGAACTACATTGAATAGTCACGATTAATAAATTTACACAAATTTTTACATTTATATACAATAAAAATTAATGTAAACATATATTTTATGTGTAATATAAAATATAACATAATTTTGATCTTTTTCCCCCACCAGATATGAACTTTATATTCTGCAAATGAGCTTTATTTTTATTTATTATTTGATTTATCTTTTGCAAAGTGGAAGCTTTCAATTTAAAGGGTCACAAAATAGCTTTGTCATTTGTTTTGATCAAATCACACAACAAAAAAAGGACTCAGTTGATTGTGCTTTCACTTCTGCTGCTGTGCTAAACTGAAAGTCTTAGATAATGGGTTTGCATTTTTGCCACTGCGTCATTATAATAATCATACGCTGTGCTTTCAACTATTCAGACCTGCGCTTTTATCCTGGACGGAAGAAATGCAGCTGCTATAATAATGACAGGGTGAAGGATCATTGTGTTAATGACACATTCATGTTCAGCTGGAGGATTGTGATTAATCCATTTTCCTGCAGGCTAACTATACATGATAGTAATGTATAGTATGTGAGAAACAGGCTGCAATGTTATACTTTCTGATCTATTAAAAGCCACAAAAAATATCCTGTATTACAGAGAGACATAAATCTGCAATGGTTTCAGTAGGATACACCCAGCAAACACATAGATATCAAGTCCACGGAGAGGAAGATTACATATTTAATGCTCATTTTTGCATTCATTTCTAAATGATATGATTCAAAAGTAGTTTTATTTGAATTATTGTCTTCACATAATCAATGGAGGCATAAATTGAATTCTGATAAATTGCACATCCCTATCTGTGAGTTAACAACTTTTTTTTTAAAGAGCCCCTATTATGGGTTTTTGAAAATGACCTTCATGTAGTGTGTAACACAGCTCTTAGTGAAGTGAAATATCCAGCTAAAGCTTAAATCTGAAAGTGGACAGTGTTTAAAACTATTGATTCATCTATAAAAGAGTCGACTCATAGTGGTTTAAATGAATCGTCTTGATAAAGAATCTTCAGCTGTTTCGGCGTGACGTTGTTACGAAACATAATGGTTGCGCGCGCAGACCTGGCAAAATTCAAACCTGCGGCCCCGCCCACTAACACAGCAGCAAGACGCTCATGAAGACGCTGTGTTTACCTGGATATTATTGGAAGTGTGAGGGAAAGGAGTCGTTCAGAAATCTGCACGCTTACAATGGGTGATCTATCACTACACAGCTCATGCTTTAGTTTCTGCCTTAATGGACAGACAAGACACCAGGGGTGCAGGCAAAATAAGGACAAATTATTAGGTACACCGGCAGGCTGCTGAATGCTGGGCTTCGGGCTGGTGAGCAGCACTGAAAAGGCTTGTGATCGTTTTGAAAAGCAGAGTACAGGTAAGCCCTTAGAACATATAGCAGTTCACAGACGAGGTGCCACAGCAATGATTGCAAATAGAAATGATCTACATGTTTTGTTACTAGTAACCACGTGTACTGTATCAGGTAACTCTTTATATTCTCATATCGCGTCTAATGCAACGTTGTAAACGCGACGCGTGATGCTTTGTTTACAGATTTAAATGCTTTCGTGAGCTCGTTCCACTGCCGTTTGTCGTTGCTATGGCCACCGTTAGCTGATCCTGCACACGTGCAGCGGTCAAGGTTCAGAATAGTTCAGCTTTTGCTGCTGTGTGGATTAAAACTGAATGTGTGTCATACTTAACATAAGCAATATGTTAGTGTTTAACTGCACTGCTTTCGGGGGTGAGGTGTCTGAATAATACTGTTGAGTTGTTTACTGTGGTGTTAGTAAGTTTACTTTGAAGCGTGTTTCGGGCGTCTGCTGCAATTGGATCCTATACCACCGTTGGCGACCCGCGGGCTTCATAAACCATACTGGGCATTTTACTGTCTCGCGCTGAACGCTGTCGACCAATGGTAACAGGCTGTCATCGGTCCAATCAGCGCAGATTAGCTTCCCGCTAAGCAGGGGTTTGGGAACAAATGAATCGCTGAACGATTCATATGGGAGTCGCTGGGATAATTAGGTAAAAATAAATGCATATTATAAGACCATGAACGTGTTTTTTGACCTTGCATACATATCAGTATGTTGTTGGAGACCCATAAAACCCAAATATGACCATTTTTAATGTGTAATAGGGGCTCTTTAATATAAATCAGAACAAAATTGTGATTAATCCATTTTCCAGGCTAACTATACATGTTAGTGATCCTAAGATGCAGGTTTCAATCTGGCCTGCGATATTATACTTTCTGGTGCATTAAAAGCCATAAAAAGTCCCATATATTACAGACAGAATCATAGATCCTCAATGGTTTCAGTAGGATAAACCCGAGCAAACACTCGTACAAACCAAGAACAATACAAGCAGAGGAAAATGATATATTTAATGCTCATTTTTGCATTCATTTCTAAATGCATTAGAAAGCAAATAGATGGGACTTGCTCCTACCTGGGAAAAGTCTCCATTCCGCACAAGTTCATGAAAGTCTATGTCAGACAGGTCCAAATTCATGAAGGACGGGGTGGGCTGGAGCTGCCTGATAGTTCAATAAAAAGAGAAATCAGGAACAATCCTACATATATAAACAGGGGAGAATGTATGGCTGCATATAATTATCAATTCAGCATCGATTTTGAAATGTAATCACTGGCAATTCAGGATCTGCCATGTGGAGTCTGGATTATAGTTTATCATTTGCATGTGTTTTTGAGGTCTGTGACTGTATAGGCATTTTAAAAGCATGCAGGCATAAGAAATTGTACCGTTTGTAATTTTATTCAATTATTTATACAATGAAGACTACACCAGATTATTCAATTACTGCACCTGAATACTGTTGGTTCATTACTGCCCATATAACTGTCTTTATTGTATTTATCCATGCTTGTAGATTGTTTATTATATTTTATGCAAATGCACACCCTTACAGAATTATCCAAATCAATCAAAAATGATCAATTCTTTCCAAATAGAGATTTTCAAGTCATCTAGTGAATTTATATTCATATAGAAATATATATATAGCAGAAAAACAATATTGCAATGTTAAGGCTGATTTATACTTCTGCGTCAAGCGCATGCAGCCCTTGCCGTGGCCGTCAACAACGTCAGCACCTCTCAAAAAATGTAACGCATAGCGCAAGCTCTATGATTGGTCGGCTTGTTAGCGCTGACGAGTGTGGGTGGAGGTGAAAGCCGCACGCCCGATGCAGCGAGTGTTTACAAGTGTGGAGTCCCGTGAAGGAGCTCCAGATGGAGACTGTTGTTTTGTGTTTACCTTATGATTAAAGTTGTTGCACGTCCGCCGGTTCCTGCCTCAAAATGAGCGAATTTGAGCCACTTGTACATTAAGGAAGTGTTCAGAAAAACAAAACGCCAGCGAAGAAACTCGACACAGACAAACATAAACACCTACTGCCAGCTAGCGTTTCGGAAGTGTATTGCAGAGAAACAGAAACAGAGCGCAGAAGTATAAATGCACGGCTACGCGCAAGGCTTGCGCCGTAGGTCACGCCGATCACTTGAAGCAGAAGTATAAACCAGGCTTTAGATTTGTCCAATATTGTGCAGCCCTAAAAGGCTTCAAATACTACTAGACATACAGATTAATGCAGAGTATTACATATCATATTATTGATTAATAAACAGAATCATAAACTGTGAATGGGTTTCATCAAGTAATGCATAATAAAATACAGATACATATTCAATCAGAAGGCACCAGAACTGTATAACTGAAGATGCATTAACACATTAAAAACAACTAATAATGGATGATTTTTATTCATTAACTAAACAATAAAAAAATAAAAAATAAAAAAATTAAAATCGCACATTAAATTTTCAGCAGTGCAAATGTTTTTATATATAAATTTTTTTACCTTAAAAAACAAACAAACAAAAAACATTACTGGACATTTTATTAAAAATTTCCATCCTTTTTAGCGATGCAAGCAGAATTTCTTCACACATTTACCCAGAGCTCCACCCCTGCAAGCTTGGATTTATGTGCCTCCATTTTTTGGCCACCGCACCCACATTTCAATATCCAATCAAAACTCAGCACACAGAACCCTTTCTTTCTTTCATTCATTCATTCATTCATTCATTCATTTTCCTTAGTCTTTGATTCACAACATATGTTTTATGAAGCAGATGGCCTTCAGCTGCAACCCAGTACTGGGAAACACTTATACACTCTCACATCCACTATGGACAATTTTGTTTACCCAATTCCCCTATAACGCATGTCTTTGAACTGTGAAGGAAACCGGTGCACCAGGAGGAAACCCACGCCAACACGGAGAGACACCACATATTTTATAAAACATGCACATTTATAAAACTAAATATTAAATCACTTTTGTATCAAATTACAAAAAAATAGTTAACACTTATGCAGGGCTTTTAAATGCAGCATCTATGGGAAGGACAACAAATTTTATAGGGATGCACGATATATCAGCGGCCACATCTTTATCGGCCGATAAATGCTATTTTTAAGGTTATCGTTATCGGTCCGATGTCAAAATTAGCCCGATATCTTTAAGCCGTTAAATTAGGTAATTGTACACAACTGCCTGCACAAGATATCCAAAGATGCCATTTTAAATTGTAAATAAATCTGTGTTTTTGAAACTAATGAAGACAGCAGACGTCAATCATTTATTTTCACTATTTGGCCTGGCACGTTTACTGCTCCAAAAGTCGCTGAATCCAGCATAGGGGTTCTCAACTCACTGCCACATTCTGTCTTTATATTATGCTCTGTGTTTGTCATAAAGTCATCTGTGCTAAATGCTCAGGTGTTGTATCAAAATCTGACTTTCGAGGACAAATCTGACTTCGCTTAAGTCACACAGCGCCTTCTGTTAGTTTCAAACTCACAGCGGTTTATCATAAACCTTTCACCGATAATTTTTCTCACAATTGACAGCAAGAACGAACATAGAAGCATTGTCTGACTGACAAGCAGCACCTACATGTGGTCAAAAGAATCTACAATGCCAAATAAGATGACTTTATGCCGCATTTCTAAAGTAATACTATCTGTATTTAGCTTTTCGCTTGTAAAAAAAAAAAAAAAACTCTCAAAACACCTTTTCGGACATTTGTACAGGGAGTGCAGAATTATTAAGCAAATTGTATTTTTTAGGATTAATTTTATTATTGAACATCAACCATGTTCTCAATGAACCCAAAAAATTATTAATATCAAAGCTGAATATTTTTGGAAGTAGTTTTTAGTTTGAGCTATTTAAGGAGGATATTTGTGTGTGATGGACCACAGGTTCTATATGGGGTTCGGATCAGGTGTACAAGGAGACCATGTCATTAGTTTTTCTTCTTTTAGACCAGGGGTGCTCAACCCTATTCCTGGCGATCGACCTTCCTACAGTTTTCAGTTGCAGCCCATATCAAACACACCTGCCTGTAATTATCAAGTGCTCCTCACGTTCTAAATAATTGGTTCAGGTGTGTTTGATCAGGGTTGGAGCTGAAATCAGCTGGAAGGTCGATCGCCAGGAACAGGGTTGAGCACCCCTGTTTTAGACCCTGTCTTGCCAGCCACGCTGTGGACTACTTGGACGCGTGTGATGGAGCATTGTCCTGCATGAAAATCATGTTTTTCTTGAAGGATGCAGACTTCTTCCTGTACCACTGCTTGAAGAAGGTGTCTTCCAGAAACAGGCAGTAAGACTGGGAGTTGAGCTTGACTCCATCCTCAACCCGAAAAGGCCCCACAAGCTCATCTTTGATGATACCAGCCCAAACCAGTACTCCACCTCCACCTAGCTGGCGTCTGAGTCGGACTGGCGCTCTCTGCCCTTTACCGATCCAGCCACGGGCCCATCCATCTGGCCCATCAAGACTTACTCTCATTTCATCAGTCCATAAAACCTTAGAAAAATCAGTCTTGAGATATTTCTTGGCTCAGTCTTGACGTTTCAGCTTGTGTGTCTTGTTCAGTGGTGGTGGTTTTTCAGCCTTTCTTACCTTGGCCATGTCTCTGAGTATTGCACACCTTGTGCTTTTGGGCACTCCAGTGATGTTGCAGCTCTGAAATATGGCAAAACTGGTGGCAAGTGGCATCTTGGCAGCTGCACGCTTGACTTTTCTCAGTTCATGGGCAGTTATTTTGCGCCTTGGTTTTTCCACATGCTTCTTGCGACCCTGTTGACTATTTTAAATGAAACTCTTGATTGTTCTATGATCACGCTTCAGAAGCTTGGCAATTTTAAGAGTACTGCATCCCTCTGCAAGATATCTCACTATTTTTGACTTTTTGGAGCCTGTCAAGTCCTTCTTTTGACCCATTTTGCTAAAGGAAAGGAAGTTGCCTAATAATTATGCACACCTCATATAGGGCGTTGATGTCATTAGACCACACCCCTTCTCATTACAGAGATGCACATCACCTAATATGCTTAATTAGTAGTAGGCTTTCGAGCCTATACAGCTTGGAGTAAGACAAGAGGATGATGTGGTCAAAATACTCATTTGCCTAATAATTCTGCACTCCCTGTATATATGTAGGTTACTGTAATATGTTTTATTCAAGAACATTTGATCTGGTTTCAGTCCTTATTTCTTTCATTTTCAATTTACTTAAAATACATTTATTAAACTTGTTTGTTAATAAAGTCCCATTTTGTTATTTAAGCTATTATTTTTATGCAACACTCAAGTTGCATGTTAATTTGCCATGCAAAGAAAAGGAAATAATTAATTTTTGGCATGCTATAAAATCATTAATATAGGTCTGTATAATCACCTTGTAATTTTGAAATGATAGCTTTTTTTGCTCTGAGTAGGCTAGTCAGTTCATGAGATCAGTTCAAACTATTATAAAGTTTTTACAATTAAATCAGTTGTTCACTGTAATAAAATATAACATTTTTAAATATTTATAATTATCGGCTATAGTATATCGGCCTCCAAATTTTAAGAGTTATTGGTTATCAATATCGGCCAAAAAATCCATATTGGTGCATCCCTATAA
Organism: Danio tinwini; assembly: GCA_903798205.1. NCBI lineage: Eukaryota > Metazoa > Chordata > Actinopteri > Cypriniformes > Danionidae > Danio > Danio tinwini. Next base: position 2,788,109 of record CAIGQZ010001210.1, read on the forward strand.
ATTAACCTTGTTATTTCTTCTGACTGCCATTATCAGACTTTAAATGTTGTTTTCATTGTTATTGCAGTCTTGAAACCAATATTGTGGACTTTTTCTTTTGCTATTTGAGTAAACAAAAATGCAGAACGATATTTATGTTACTCTCCTATTCACTTCTCTATAAGTTTACCCAACTATGATGACTTTGGCAAAGACAAGGTCCATTATCTGTTACAATAGGATCTATGTCGGACACCAAACAAAAAAAAGGGTCACTTTCCATTTCACGGCAACTTTAAAGATCCTATCTACTTTTTGCAATCAATATACATGACCCTGGACCACAATATTAGTCTTACGTTGCAGGGGTATATTTGTGGGAATAGCCAAAAATATATTGTGTGAGTCAAAATGATTGATTATTCTTTAATGGCCAAATAAAACAACAATATTAAGTAAAGATCTTGTTAAAAGACATTTTGTAATTTTCCTTCTGTAAATATACCAAAACATCATTTTTAATTAGTAATATGCATTGCTAAGAGCTCAATCAGGACAACTTGATTTTCTCAGTATTTACATTTTTTGAACCCCCAGAAATAGTCATATCTCTGCCAAATATTATCCGTCTTAATAAATCTGGCTTATTTAAGCTTATTTATTCAGCTTCCAGACTACATGTACATCTCAGTTTTAAATATTGACACACATGGCTTGTTTTGTGATCCAAGTCACATATCATCATTATTATATGTAATGCAAAATCAACAAACACACAACTTAGTTCTGCTTTTTTGTTTTTGCTTGTTGTGAAGAAGAATGTGTATGACTTACCTCCCAGATTGCATAGGATAGTGCTGGTTGTATTGAGTTTGCTGTGAGTACGCCCATGAGTTGGGCTGATACAGCTGACTCTGGAGAAACAGGAAACAAACAGCACATTTGACACAGGAAGTGGCCTTTTGGAAACACTGTTCCGCAGAGATATTACCCATCACCACAAATATTTACTGGCAGTGCTGATGAACTACTGACTCACAGTGAGACCCACATAAACCGTGCACGTACAGGGTGAATATCAAGAGTAAATAACCATGAACCAGGTGATGTGTAGCTATTGATTTAAGAAAGATGATTACCATTGGACGACAAATCACTCCAGATTTGTCTCATTTTAGACCAGGTTTAAGAACAACTAGGGTGATAGTTAAAAAGAGAATATATTAAGTAAAAAACATTTTGTAAATTTCTTTCAAAAATACACCAAATCTTAATTTTTGATTAGTAATATGCATGGCTAAGAATTAATCTGGGCAAATAAAAATGTGATTTCCTCAATATTTACAATTTTTTGCACTCTCAGAGTCTAGATTTTCAAATAGTCACATATTTGCTAAATATGATCCATCATAATAAACCCCCACATCAAGTAAACGCTTATTTATTCTGCTTTCAGAGGACATGAACATCTCAGTTTTGCAGGGTTTAAAAACAACTAGGGTCATAGTTATAAAGAGAATATATTAAGTAAAAGACATTTTGTAAATTTCTTTCCATAAATACACCAAATCTTAATTATTGATTAGTAATATGCATTGCTAAGAACTCAATCTAGACAATTTAAAATGTGATTTCCTCAATATTTACAATTTTTTGCATCCTCAGAGTCCAGATTTTCAAATAGTCACATCTCTGCTAAATATTATCCATCATAATAAACCGCCACAACAATGGAAAGCTTATTTATTCAGCTTTCAGATGACATGAACATCTCAATTGTCCAAAAATTGACAAGGTTTAAAAACAGCTAGGACAATTATTATGAAGAGAATATATTAAGTAAAAGACATTTTGTACATTTCTCTCCATAAATACAACAATTCTTAATTTTTGATTAGTAATATGCATGGCTAAGAACTCAATCTGGGCAATTTAAAATGTGATTTCCTCAATATTTACATTTTATTGCACTCTCAGAGTTCTGATTTTCAAATAGTCACATCTCTGCCAAATATTATCCATCATAATAAACCCCCACAACAATGGAAAGCTTATTTATTCAGCTTTCAGATGACATGAACATCTCAGTTTTGCAGGGTTTAAAAACAACTAGGGTAATAGTTATGAAAAGAATATATCAAGTAAAAGACATTTTGTACATTACTTTCCATTAATATACTAAATCTTAATTACTGATTAGTATTATACATTGCTTAGAGCTTAATGTGGACTATTTAAAATGTGATTTTCTCAATATTTACCATTTTTTTGCACCCTCAGAGTCCTGATTTTCTAAATATGCTAAATATTATCCATGCTTAATATGTTAATGTTAAATATTATCCATCATAATAAAACCCCACATCAAGGAAAAGCTTATTAATTCCGCTTTCAGTTGACATGAACATCTCAGTTTTGCAAAAATTGACAAGGTTTAAAAACAACTAGGGAAATATTTATGAAGAAAATTCAAATGATAAGTTTTAATTAGATTAATGAAATATGGAATCAAATATATGACATAAAATAATGCAGAAGAAAATACACTATAAAACTGACTGTATTACAATAATAAGAGTTTAATAGAAATCAACTTTAACAATAACATTCATAAACGTCCTAAAAACATAGCTTAATTTTCTTTATGCATGTTGAGTTTAAAATAGTAACAAGTCCAATACAGGAAAGGTTCAGGAGAGCTATTTATATGCAATTTAGACTTTGCATTGATGTCCGGCATGCTATTAATAAAAATAAAATAAATAAATAGATTTTATTTTTTAAATGCATCTCATTTTGTACTGAGCATGTCTGGGTGAACAAAATAAGAAATTTAACTTAATTGTAAAATTAGGAAATCAAAACAAAGAATTCCAAAATATTTTTCCCCAAAATATTTGTAAGGAAATGTATATGCACATTTTGATAAATACAATGTTATTTATTTTTTTCATTTTAAATAGTTAAAACCAATCATCATGGAAAATGATGTGCAAAAAGGCAAGATCATAAGAAATACTCTAAATATATAATAATTTTTTATTTAAAATGATTTTAATACAGTTGAAGCCAGAATTATTAGCCCTATTGAATTATTAATTAATAATATAATTACCAATGTATATTTCCCCCAATTTTTTTCAACACATTTCTAAACATAATAGTTTTAATAACTCATCTCTAATAACTGATTTATTTTATTTTGTCATGATGACAGTAAATAATATTTTACTAGATATTCTTCAAGACACTAGTATTCAGCTTAAAGTGACATTGAAAGGCTTAACTAGGTGAATTAGTGTAAGGTTAGGGTAATTAGGCAAGTCATTGTATAACAGTGTTCTGTAGACAATCCAAAACAAATATTGCTTAAGGGGGCTAATAATGGCCCGTTTCCAATGAGTGGTACAGTACAGTACGGGTCACCTTTATCAGGCTTGCGTTTCCACTGCTAAAAGGGTACCAATGGTACTCTTCTGGTGGGCGTGGTGTACGACAGAAAGTTTCAGTCGACGTCATTTTCACTTCAAGAAAATGTCTAAAGTAAAGCTGTACGGGTCGCTCACATATCATATGAAAAGCACTTCTCACAAAGCAGATGCTTTATACACATAAATACTTCTGTATAAATGTTCATTACTAATCTTTCTATGAACAGGATTTGATTATAACTGCAGATCAGTGACAGTGTGAAATAGCCTACTGTAACGTCTGCAATTATATAAAAAATAAATGCAGCATATATGAACTCATACAGACCCTTACAGTCTCCGATATGTTATCAATTACAGAAAAACTACACACAGCAGACATTTAGTCCTTATTTGAGTTCAAAAACAACACGCAACATATACAGTAGCCCACAGTCAGAGCTAACCTCTCATCTGTCTCTTTAATCTTCAGCAGCACATGTAGCCTCTGTTAGAGTAATTTTGTCTTTCCCAGTTCATAATAGTCCAAAAGGCGATGATGAACATGGCAGTTTGTTCATGATTCAGGTTGCTGAAAGAATTTGCTGCTGTGTTTTGTCAGGCTTCTCCTATTTTTCACGCTTCACTCTCGCGTTTGTCCTTTTCTTTTTTCTGAACCGATCAGATGTCGAAGACACTTCAATAAACACACACACGTTATTATCATCAGCTTAAGAAGTTATGTCAAATATAGACACGATCGCAAGCTCCCTGGAGAAAGCGAAAACCGCTCGCACTTTTAGACGGCCTCGTTAAGCAACAACAGGACATGGCGGATGTTGATCTTCTTGGCTTTGTGGCTGTACATCAAAGACAACGATAAGGTTTGTTTGAGCTTGGGTCATCCATGGCTCGTTGTATTATGCATAAAGTATTAAAAAAACACGGCGGTTCATTTGTTTTCATTCTGGCTAGCTCCAAGAAATCGTGATGTATCTGTAACCAATCAAGTGTTCAGCTGCGCGTGTAGCTCCACCTTTTGGTACCCTTTCTCGTGTTTGGTACCCTTTCGAAAGGTTGCCAAAAAAGTGGTACGGTACGGTTCGATATGCCTTTTGACAGTGGAAATGGCCATAAAAGCATACAGAACCGTACCGTACTGTACTAGTCAGTGGAAACGAGGCATAATTGACACATGTCCACAGAACATTTTTGAAGAAAAAAAAATGGGATTACAATATCTGTTACAACTCTGTGATCAGCTGCTCCTCAAGAATGTTTTATATAATTGAAATGCTTTTAAAAAAGAGCATGTTTGTAATAAAGACATGTTTGTGTAAAGTAACAAATTACAAATACTACTGTAATTGAGTAGTTTTTCTCAGAAATTGTCATTTACTAAGTAGTTTTAAAAATGTGTACTTTTACTTTCCCTTGAGTACATTTGACTCCACTACTCCACTACCATTTCATCAACCTGCAGTCACTACTTCCTTTTTTCCTGGCTATGGGGTCTAGAAAAATCAGTCCTGCCATTCCTGTCCAATTAAATCGCACATAGAAATTAAATCGCACCATCCCAAACTAAGACATGCAGCAAACTGTTTATAAACATTAAGTGTCCAAGAAGATACTTTACACCAGGGGTCTCAAACTCAATTTACCTGGGGGGAGTCTGGGTGAGGCTGGGCCACATCAGGTTTTTCACAAGAAATTAATTATATTATTATAATGAATTTGTTTGTTTTTAAAAATAAATAAATAAAGAGATTTGAGAAGATTTAATTTTTTTTTTACAAAAAAAGATGAAAAAATAAATAAAACATTATGAGAAAATAAATCAATCAGTAATAAATAGTAATAATAATAATAATAATCATTAAAATAATAATAATAATAATTCGATTTACTGTTATCTGCCGTGCTGTTGTTACAGGAAAAAGAAGCAACACTGTGTTGTTATCATTTGTTTTGTCTACTTTTACATCATATAGAATATATGTAATGTTTTTGTGTGAGGCAATGCAAATACAATGCAGGTAGAGCAATGCAAATGACCCACAAATAACAGTGCAACCCTATAATTGGTCTGGTTACCGGGGACTCTTATTGCCAATGGACAGGTGTCGATATGCGACTGCTTTTCTTTTATCCCGCCGCGTACGCATCACTTTGATTTCTTTTCTGCTCCCTGCGCGCGAAACAATAACCACAAACCAATTAGAGGGATTTTAAAATGCAAGAAAGATGATTGGTTGAAAATATTGTTAAGAACCAATAGTTGAATGTGAATTTTGCTTTAACTAGCACATGACTACCGTCATGCATCACTGCACTCATTTACTCTCTCTCTCTCTTTCTCTCTCACACACACACACACGCGAGCGCGAACGCACTGCAAGGTACTCACAGTGCACAAGATAACGCAGAATCAATTAAAATAAATACCGGAAAGAAAAATACAAATATCTGACATTTCCCATAACAGGATACGGCTCAAATATAGCACTGATTTATTTATACACATTTATATATTTATAATGTCCCACTGGGCAGCAACTTAAAAACCTTTTTTTGAAGTGTTGTGAATGAAGCGCGCTGGGACAGATGTTCGCGTGTGCCCAATAGAAACGAGACAGCCAGCCAGGCACGAAAGAAAACACTCCATGGCACAACGCTGTAACTTTCACTCATTGGGAAATGTTTCTCTGCCTGCGTAAAGCCTAACTGATGTCCCGCCCCCGAGAGCCGTATATCCCACTGTGATTGGTGGGTTCGTTCAACACAGTAAAGTGCATATCGAACTCGCGGGTCGCACTAACATTAAGCTTTCAAATTAAGGCGGGGGCCACAAACTATCATCCCACGAGTTTGAGACCCCTGCTTTACACGCATTGACCCAGAGACTGTTTAAACTGAATGTCACTGACAACAAGATAACGAATGTTTACAGTATGATGACCGAAACGACCTTAAACAATTACACACACAGATGCACAAATTACATGTAAACGCATCAACATTTCCCAGCGTAATACTCACAACTCTTGAGTACTTTTGAAAGGGCTACTTTTTACTCATACTTTGAGTAATATTTACAGCAGATTTACTCTACTTGCATTACATTTTTGGGCAAGTAATGGTACTTGAGTATGATTTTTCAGTACTCTTTCCACCACTGCTTACATCTTGTAAAAAGGGGTAAAATAGGTGCCCTTTAAAGAAAGTTTCTTGTAAGTTTTTGACTCTTCTAAAGCATTAAAATACCATAATATGTTTGCAGATATTTAAGAAGCATGCTACGTGAACGTGTTTATCTGAAAAACAATACTGAAGTCAGCTATGTTGCAAGTCTATTAAATAAATATAAAACTTTTCTGTTATAAAATTGTCACCTCCTATACTCTCAAAAATCGGAAAGCAGCTGATTTGGTCAAACCTTTGTGCAGGAATTGCAAAAAGAAAAAAAAGCAGACACTACCTGGCCCTGGATATGAGTAACCATCATGCATTCACATACAAACCTAGAAATATAATGCATACATTTTATAGTATGGTAAATATATAGTTAAGGTGCACAGCAGTCACTCCTCTTCTCCTCACCTCCGACACTTTCTCTGGTCCTCCGAATCGGTCGATCAGCTCATCCAGAGTGTTCAGCGGCAGCTCCTTCCCCAGCTCCGCTATTTCATGCAGCAGCCTTTGCTTTAGCTCCTCAAGTTTAGCTGAAAAACACACAGCATGACTTCCAGATCGAGTATGGATAAAGACATTAAATCGCTGCATCTAGACTGAAATGAGCAGTCATCTAAAATGCTGCATCTGCACTGCTTCAATAACTGAATGAAGAGGAGAGCACAGAATAATTATTTAAAAACTTTTCCAGGCCTGGAATATACCATGTCAGAGTTTTAGAATTCCAATGACTATATGAATAACCAGATCTGTGAGTACTAACAGACTTAAAACATGTGATTGTGTGTTGAATCCACCTACCAGCAGGCCCATTGATGTGGTTGACGAAGATCACATCATCATTGTCCTGTAGTGATTCGGGGGAGGAGTTTGATTCGCTGTCAAACTCGTCAGAATCTGAGTCTGAGTCATCGCTGATTTTAATGACTCCGCCCACTTCAACACGCTGCTTAGGAAACTTTGAAGGCCGGCCTCTGGGTTTTCCTTTAGTAAACAAAGAGAAAGAGAGAGCATATAGAGTTTGTTGCAGTTATTGGTTTCAATGCTATTTCATGGCAAAAACAAATATACAATTTCCAAACGGATCCTGAATAACACTTTTCTATTAATAATACACTGTAAATTATTGTTTAAAAACACTGTATATCTGTTAATTAACAGGTTCGGTATTTCATGATTTTCCATTTATTTATGGTTGTGAATTGCATTATGCAGGACTCGAAATTAACCTTTTTTCTTGGTAGCACCGGTGCTCCTAACTTCAAAAATGTAAGCGCACCAGACAAAACTTAGTCACACCCACCAATTATGAGCACCGTTACTACACGTTTTATATTAACAGATTTACTGCACTTGAAATCAACACTAATTAAAACTAACAAACAAATAAATCAGCATGCGCTCACCAGCCCTGCACACACTGCTTGACGTAAATAAGATGAACTGAATTAACAATAATAACTGTGCTGTTCTCACGGGTGCTGTCTGATATTGCACAGATGATATTGACATATAACTTCTAGAATTGTCTTTTCATGAGCTGCAATATTAGTTTAATCTCGGTGAGTGCATGGTCTTGTATGACAGCATTGTGACGATTAAATGAAAAATTAAATAACGTTAGAATATCTCGTTCTTAAAATGTGTAGATTCAGTGGCATACACTGTTACCTGAAAACTTCGTCCCATCTGCTTTACGGTGAATGCTTTAGTAATTTTCATAGCGAACTTTAACCCACTGGAATTTTTTTATCCACTCTTAGAAAAGTGTAAATGCTGGATTGACATTCATCACATGATCACTAATCAGATCTGCCATTATTAGTAACTTTAGGTGGTTTCTAAAACTCAATCTGTCAGTGCTGTTTTCATTCTCCCGGATCCAGAACTTTACATTTTCACAGCTGTAGTTCCCTGTCATCGGAACGGAGTGATTAACAGCTGACATTAACCAATTCATTCACGTTGTGTTCTAGCGCAGTGGGCCAATAAGAAAAGCTTGAAGGCAGGACAAGCATTGTGGGCTTTGTTTACTACAGCAAGTTGACATGTCAATTGTTTTAAACCATTCCTGAGCACTGCGATTGGTGTTTTTAGGTGCAAAGTTGCAGTCTGCGTGAATGGCTCCTAAATTCGCGCATGCAGTGAACATTTTGTTGTGAAAACGGGTCGCACGACATCAATTTTATGCACTCGCACAAATGCTCCCAAATATGTTTTGAGGTCGTATAGAAAAGATTTCGGGTGCATTTGCGACAAAAACGGTCACAATTTCGAGCCCTGTTATGGGATGTTGATCTTTGCTCTGTCCACTTTTGATGTTGAAAATTCAACAAAAAAAATTTGACATAGTTTAAAAGAATTTATTGTATAAAAAAAATAATACATAGAGAATTAAGTCTGTAAAATAACGGAAAAATACTGGCAGTTTATTATTAGTTTTTTTTTAACCATATTTTACAACAGAACCTCAAACAACATATCACTTCAAACTAATAAAAATATCAAAACTAATTTATTCCAACTTTACAACCAACATTTGTTGGAGGAAATGCGCTTAATGCGATTCAAAAGCATAAATAAATGAAAATATACAGTTGAAGTCAGAATTATTAGCCCCCCTAAATTATTAGACCCCGTTTATTTTCCCCAATTTCTGTCTAACAAAAAGCAGATTTTTTTCACATTTCTAATCATAATAGTTTTATTAACTCATTTCTAATAACTGATTTATTTAATCTTTGTCATGATGACAGTAAGTATTGTTCTGTAGACTATTGAATAAAAAAAATTGCTTAAAGGGGCTAATAATATTGACCTTAAAATGGTTCTTTAAAAAAAAAAAAAAAACTGCTTTTGTTCTAGCCAAAATAAAACAAATAAGACTTTCTCCAGATGAAAAAATATCAGACATACTGTGAAAATTTCCTAGCTTTTGTTAAACATCATTTGGGAAATATTTAAAAAAGAAAGAAAAATTCAAAGGGGGCGAATAATGCTGACTTCAATTATATAAAAAACAAGGTTTTATAACATTAAAAATAGGGCAATACAAAAGCATGTTTTCAGCAAACACAAAAATACTTTCAGAAATATTCATAACTTGCCCCAGCCCACTGATCAGAAGGGCTTGAAGACAAAGCAGTGTTTGGTAGAACAACATGACTTACGTTTCCTCTTGTTTGCAGCACTTTTCTCTTTTTTGGGTTTCTGTGTTGGAAAGTGTTTCTGAACTAATGACTGGAAAACCCTCCTACAGAACAAAAGAAAAAATAATTCTAATACAAAGCTGTAGGACAGATGTTAATTTATTTAGTATGGTTATCTGGAATACTTGATTCTGATTGGTCTATTGGAGATTCTTCAATTACTTTATGAAGTGTTTAATGTCACTCACTCTGCAGCGGAGATGAATTTGTCCAAATGTCCGTCATTCTCATCCAGGACTTCTCGAGTACGAGCCTCTCCTGTGGACTGCAGGCCAATCACGATGCACTGTTTGAATGACACAAGAGAGTAGGCGGAGCCACAGTCAGCCAATCACCTTTTACATATTCTTCAGCTTTCTGCCAATCTCACCAGGTCGCACATTAAAGCTAAGCAGGGCTGCGCCCGGTCAGCACCTGGATGGGAGACCACATGGGAAAGCTAGGTTGCTGCCGGAAGTGGTGTTAGTGAGACCAGCAGGGGTGCTCTACCTGTGGTCTGTGTGAGTCCTAATGCCCCAGTATGGTGAAGAAGACTCTATACTGCTCACTGAGCGCTGTCTTTTAGATGAGAAGTTAAACTGAGGTCCTGACTCTCTGTGGTTGTTAAAAATCCCAAGATGTCTTTCGAAAAAGAGTAGGGGTGGGTTTGCCCTGGCATCCAAAATTGCCCACTGTGTGCAGTCTGGCGCAAGAATTATTTCACTCTGGATTTAAATGGGTAACACTTTACAGTAAGGTTGTTTTGGTTAATGTTCATCAATGCATTTACTAACATGAACAAATAATGAACAATACATTTATTACAGTATTTGTTTATGTTAGTTAATGAAAATAAAGTTGTTCATTGTTAGTTGATGTCAATTCTCAGTTTATCTGAGCGAGAATGGTGTTGACTGAAACTTTCTGCTGTACACCACGCCCACCACAAGGGTACCCTTGGTAGTGGAAATGCAAGCCTGATAAAGGTGACCCGTACCGACCTGTACTGTACTGTACCAGTCAGTGGAAACGAGGCATTAGCTTTTAATTTAATCCGAGGCATTAGCTTTTTATTTATTAATTTAAGTTTCTTAAGGATGCACTGCAAAAAATATTTTTCTTACTAAGGGCGTACTCACACTATGTACACTTGCCCTGAACCGGGCCAAAGCACGCTTGCGCCAGATTCAGAGCACACGCACTTCTCAAACGATCCGGGAAACGGGCCTGGACACGGTTCGGATAGCATAGTGTCAGTACGCTCTAAGAGATTTTTTTAGAGTACCGTGTTTCTTGTCCGATTATCTACAAATTCTTAAATTCCTAAATTTCTAGATAAGCTAAAATATTGTTTCTAAGGAAAACCAGCAACAATCAAGAATGTTTGATATATGCTGTCATGGCTTTGCAATCAACAAATGTCATTATAATAGAAGTCAATGGGGCAAAAACAGCCACCAATAAAACCAAAGGGTAGTCAGTTTAAACAATACACAAGGGTTAATATCCAGTAAAACCATTCCAGAAATTTTTTTCATCACTCACTCACCTTGCCCTGCTGCATCTCCATATGCGCAAGCTCAACCAGACGACGCACTTTAGCAGCGATACAGAGGTACTTAAAAAACCTCTGATGGGACGACCAGAACTGACCCCACAGAGACTTACGGGATGCCAGACCCAGCGTGTCTGCAGCTCTGTTGAACAGCTCCAGGGCCACTGCCCACTAAACACAGAAGAAAACAAGGCAGATTTGAGCTTCTTTAAAACATCATTTAGACAAAAGACCTAAAATGCATCAAATAAACACAGGCTTTATCTACATTAATCTGGACACGTTTCAAAGATGGAATTTATTTTAGACACTGTATCCAAATGTGACCAATACCTTGTGGCATGTAAAGAGACTAGGAATTGGCTTAAAGACACCACTTTGAACTGTAAAGCGTGGTTTGAGATTAGTGAAGAAAATTGGTGATGGAAAAGCTTTCATATATTAGACGTATATAATGTCAAAAGATTTTTTATTTTTGGGAATGATGCAAAATAATACAAAAGTTTGTTTTGACATTATATATGTGATACATGCACATCCATAAGAAGAAAACTATACAAAATGTTGTTACATACATATTAAAATTGTATATATAATTTGTATCATATACATATACATCTTATATCTAAATATAAATAAATATTTTCCCAAATATATGCATGCGTGTATTTATATATATATATATACACCCGGTGCAATAAGGCACAAGACGTGTATAGCACGATTTGTTGCTATTTTTAGATCAGCGCAACAGTAATTTTCATGTATTGCACCACGTTGTTTAAAAAGCAAATCCATATGTGCCACTTTGTGGACTCAAGTGTGTGCTGCTCTAGAAAGGAGGTGTGTTAAGGCGCATTGTTGGTGCGTTGCTATTCTGAGCTGAGCTATTATAAAAGCTGCTCTATAGTCCAGTAGAGCACGTTAGTTATGCGCCCATGCAGGTCCAAACACTTACACATGGCTTAATGTACACAGGATGTATAGCAATACACTAATATCTTTAAATAAAAACAATTAAAGGATTAAAATAATTCTCACCATATGGGATATAAGAATAGGATGTGTGTTTGCATATAACGTCATTATTGTTCATTATTCCTTTGCTGGAAATTAGAACTGAATTTAGAAATAGTTTCAAACAAATCTTTGTGATTAAACAAACATAATTAAATATTTAGGCTAATGAATGTCTACAGTGAAGTGAGTTTCCACCGTTTCCTTACTCCACCAAAGTAAAGGAGTAAAGATTAAAAGTAAAGTGAAAGAGAAAGTAGAGGCTCAATGGAGGAGGCTCTTTATTTATTCTCGCGCTGCAGATGCTCTGTTTAACTGTTTCCTCGCTAGTGAATCGATCAGTTTGTCCACTTAAAAAGTCCGCCATGTACATAGCAAATGCACTATGGTGCGACACAGCTGACTTTTGAGCATGTTATGCTCAAAACACACCCAGAACTCATTAAGAGAGTAAGCATAACCCTGTTAGACCATGCGCCGGGGCACAGAGTGTATTTTTCTGTCCTTAAAATAGCAAAAGTGGATTGAGACACACACTTAATGCTTTTGCTCCATGAGTTTTAGACGTTGCGCCTAGATCGTTACAATAGAGCCCATAATGTCAAAAACAAACTATTATTTTGGATGCGATTTATTTTAGGTCAGCACATATTGTTTTTTTTTTCTTAATCTGCATTGTTAAAATTGTACTTTAAACAAAATAAAAACATAAGTTTTAATATATATATATATATATATATAAATATATATATATAAACTATCCCTTTAAGCACCTTCTAATGTCGGAGTCATATCAAGTGATTGGCTCATTACTAGTATTCTAATATAATCTGAGAAAAAAATCATGAAAAAAATCATCTCGATGCGGACAAGACTTTAGAGATTCTCTCACCAGTCTGGCTGCCTTATTGTAGACCAGTTTAAACTCTTCATCCAGTGCAATCTCCTCTATCCGGAAGGACACGCCAGAAAAGCTGAGCTGCCGGGCGATATACATGCCACTCACTTTCATATCCATCGCCACAATCTCCATAGCACCAACACCCCTGAAACACCAGACCTGAGACTTGAGCAATTGTTTATTAAGAGAAGAAGGAAATCTCTGACACAAAGCATGAACTCTGACCTCTTCTCAATAGCGTGCAGGAAGTCGTCAAAGGTCTTGAAGGGTGTTCCTTGCCCCCAAATCCCCAACCGGCTCATGTAGATCATATTCTTTGGCTCAGAAGCACCTGGAGAATAAAAACATTATGCACCGAGTTATTATGGGGAATTGATTCTATGGGTTTGATGCAATATATATAACTAAAATATCAAACTGAATTTGGTCCTAACTGAATGGTTAGGATTTCACTAGAAAAAAACTATAACAATAAAGATTTTTTCCATTGACAAGTCATTCAAAAGATGTGCAATGGATTTTATTTAACTTCTTTTCTCATCAATCAACCAATCTAAAACTACAACAAAAATGAATTTTCCCCATTGACAGCCATTCAAAAGTTGTGTGTTTTTTTACTTCTTTTTTCATTAATCAATCAATCAATCAATCAATCGATTGATTTAACTAGAAAAAACTACAACTAAAATATTTTTCCCCGATTGAGTCATAAAAAAATTGTGCAATGTTTTTTTTATCATTTAATCAATCAATCAATCAATCAATCAATCAATCAATCAATCAATCAAT
>CAIGQZ010001210.1:2807596-2832394 GCA_903798205.1 Danio tinwini
TTATTGTGAGGCTATCAGTCATTTAGGGCAGAGCTATCAGTCATTTAAGGCGGAGCTATCAGTTATTTGTGGTGAGGCTGTCAGTCATTTAGGGTGGAGCTATCAGTCATTTAGAGCGGGGTTATCAGTCATTTAGGGTGAGGCTATCAGTCATTTGGGGCGGGGTTATCGGTCCTGTAGGGCAGGCAATCAGTCTTTTTAGGGCAGGGTTTCTGCTCTGAATTCGTCCATTCATTAATCTTTCAACAGTCCAATCAGTTCCCAAAGGATGAAATCATGCACCGTCCTACTTTTATTTCTAATTCCAGGACTGTTTCAAGTGGATGTTTGTCACCTTTGTGAAAAAAGGACACTCCTAGCTTCTGTTTCATGGCGATTTCAATATACAAGCACAACAGCAGCCTGTATTTCCATTTAATAGATGTCATGGAAATTCAGCTTTTTAGTCAAGAATTTGATATTTGGCTATTAGTGGGAATCCAGTATTTGGAGATGAAACGCAGCATCTATATGTTGTCTAATGTTTTGTGATTAATATTTTTTTTTTTATTTCTTTCAAAGTGTTAGTATAGTAACAAATCAAGTGTTAGTAACAAATCAAGAATGACAGTGCAGATAATAATATGTTGTCTAATCTGAGGTGTTGTGTGTCTGTTTGATAGCTGATAGCCATCATCTCTGAAGCGGCCAGTTCAGGTATTTCTCTGCAAGCAGATAAACGTGTGCAGAACCGCAGGAGGAGAGTCCACATGACACTAGAGCTGCCATGGAGCGCTGATCGTGCCATACAGCAGTTTGGTGAGTGTCTATGTGAATTTGAGAGATGGTATAGCAGTGGTGTTTGCTAATGCTGTGTTTTTATATCAGGCCGAACGCATCGTTCAAATCAGGTTACGGCTCCAGAGTATATATTCCTCATCTCAGAGCTGGCTGGAGAACGACGCTTCGCCTCTATCGTGGCCAAGAGACTGGAGAGCCTGGTGAAGTGTTTTTTTATTTTAGTTTTTTATTTAGCATTTATTTATTTATTTTAATTTATTTAATATGTTTTAGTTGTTGTTTTTTTACCATTTATTGTATGATTTGTTTTATTTTATTATTATTATTTAGTATATATATTTTTTACCATTTATTTATTTATTTTATGATTTGTTTTATTATTATTATTTAGTTTTTGTTTTTTTTACCATTTATTTATTTTATGATTTGTTTTATTTTATTAATATTATTTAGTTTTTTTTATCATTTATTTATTTTATTATGTGTTTTATTTTATTATTTGTTTTATTTTATTATTATTATTGATTTTTTTATCATTCATTTATTTTATTATTTGTTTTATTTTATTATTATTATTGATTTTTTTTAATCATTCATTTATTTTATTATTTGTTTTATTTAATTATTATTATTTAGTTGTTGTTGTTTTTTTACCATTCACTTATTTTATTATTTGGTTTATTTTATTATTATTATTATTATGTAGTTTTTTTTTTCTTTACCATTTTTTATTATATTTTTTGTTTTATTTTATTATTATTATTTAGTATTTTTTGTTTTGTTTTTTTACCATTTATTTATTTTATCCAATTTTTTTATTTTATTAGGGTAATTTTTTATCCACCTTTTATTGTTATTTCGTATTTTTGTTTTGTTTTTTTACCTTTTATTTATTATTTTTATTTTTTGGCAATTATGGTCCAGTAAATTAATTATTTTCCTAATTTATTATTTCCTAAATGTAATTTAATTTTGGCAAATTCTATTTTAATGGATTAATAAAAAATGTTTTTATCTCTAATATCATAAAACAACTAAATTTTAAAATTGTATTGCATTTATAATTTTTCTATTCCCACTTTTCTTCTGAATTGTGATAATCAGTGTTGAACTGGTGTATTTATAACACTTTTATTATTATTTTTTTGGGCAGTTAGGCTCCAGTAAACATTTTCCTAAATAATTTTTTCCTAAATATATTAACATTTTTGCTAATTTCATTTTAATGGTTTAATTAAGAAATTAAGGTTTGCAGTTTAGCTTAAAACATAAATATGCCACCTGCACATTACTTACACATTTCTTCATATATTATATTATAGTTTCATGTGAGCAAGAAATGCATCTTCATGAACATTTGTTGTGTTTTAGGGAGCGCTGACACACGGGGACCGACGAGCCACAGAATCCAGAGACCTGAGCCAATACAACTTTGAGAACAAAGTATGAAAACAGTACCAGAATATCAGCCAAATATCTGTCCTTCCATATAGCTTGACTGCTTTTACTGGTGTTGTTGGAGAAATGCATAGAATAGAATACATGCTTATGATATTTCATTTTTTTATTAGGTTTTGTTTTATTTTAATAATCATTATAATTTTTTGTTGTGTTAGATTTGTCTGTAGTGTAGATTGAAGTTAAACTATACAGAGAATGCTGCGTCTTTTAAGGTTCATCATTTAATGTTTCTTGCATTATTTATTATACTTGATTCTGATTGGCTCATGAGCATTCTAAGCCATTTTTTCCAGAAAAACACACACATAAAGTAGTTCATGCAGGTTTAGAACACATTACAGCTCCATATCACTACGCTGATCGATTTGAGTTATTTCAGTCAAAAATCACAACGAAACGCAACAGAAGGCTTCAGAGGAGATTTGTAAGAAACTAGTGCTACACACAGGACCAGTTTGAGGACAGAAACCCGACAGATGTCTGAAAATACTACGTATTAACAGTGACTTTAGCTGTGGAGACCAGAATAAAAGTGGACTTTGGTCTATTGAATTATTAGAAAATAATACCCAGCAAAAGAATAACAGCCACACTATATTTTGAATTATTCAGTCAGACATCTAAGTGGATTTTTTGTGCTTTTAGTTTTAATTGCACCTCGACTAACACTGGCTTAGATACACAAATGCAGTGTGAACAAAAACCAGTGGTGGTAAAATTTAACTCTAGCAAGGTAAGATAGCATATTTCATACACAATAGTATTTAATAAGCTTTCAAGAGTAAAAGAAACATAAAAAACAACAAGTATAAGAAATAAAAACAACTTCTACACGTGATCTCAAATTTTATATATATAAATATATATATATATTTTTTCCTTTTTCAAAACAGTTCAGAACAAAACAAACCAAAAAAAACAATAAAAAAAAACATTTTAAAGGGACATGGAAAGACATACAATAAGTATCAAAGGACACAGAATACAATCTTATTTACATTTGTATTTATCGCTGATAAAATGCAATAGTATCTGGATGCTGTTTTTATGATGCAAGCTGAGAATGCATCGCCCAGAGATGCAATGTCAGACACAATGCACTCAGTGGAGCTAGTGACGTCACTGTGAGGGGTAGGGTTAGGGGTGGGGTTAGGTAAGTGCATTAAAAAGCATGGTATGCAGCTCAGCTTGCATCTGCACCAAGTCTGCAGCCCTCTTATAAAATGTTGCTATATAAAATTTTGTTAAGGGTTACGTATCAAAGATCAACAGGCTACAAATACATATAATGTAAAAGCACCACAATACAATTAAAACAATACATTTCTTCTCAACTGTTCACCCCAGTATGCAGAAATTTTTTTGACTTGATGTCTCAAGGAAAATGTCAGTACTTCCATCTCATACACCTCTTTAACAATATCATTCCATTCGCCTACAGATGGAGGATCTTCCTTGAGCCATTTCTTTGTAATTGCCTTTTTGCTAGTTATTAGTAGTGTGTTAAGAAGATATGCATTATTTTTTGGTATTTCTGCTGAGTAAATTCCCAGGTACATAGTTTTAAAATTACATTCCACATTCAATTCCATTATTGCATTGATCTCTTTATTTAATCTTGCCAATAGGTGTGTATAATTATCTTAATTTTTATTCCAAAAATAGCTTGATCACCGCAACCACAAAGAAAAACCTGTAACCATTAACTTCTATACTGTTCGTTTTCCTACTATAGAAGTCAATGGTTACAGATTTTCAGCATTTTTCAAAGTATCTTTTTTTTTTGTGTTCAACAGAACAACGAAACTCGTTAAGCTTGTAAATAGTGAGTACATTTCCTTTTTGTGTGAACTATCCCTTTAATTGACTGCATTCTTTATCTTTTGTCTGTATCAGTATGGCACCAAAGCTTTGGATAAGATCACTAAAGCTATCCTGGGACACATTGACAACAAAGTACCTCCACCGAAGGGATACCCAGGAGGAGGACTCATGTTTTTCAAAGGTAAATATTTCACCCGTTCTTGTCAAACATAATAAAATAGAGCAGATTAATAAATCAGTGTAAAATAGAACTGACACTGTTTCAATTTACTATAATCTTGAATGTGAAGCTGCTTTGACAAAATCTACATTGTATAAGCGCTATACAAATAAAGGTGAATTGAATTGAAAACGAATTGAGATTGTGTATTGTATTGATTGTATTATTCATCTGTGTGTTTGTCAGAGATGAAGAAAGGCATGACTGATGTGGGAATTTTCTGTAAGGAGCCGCGGATGGGACTAAATACAGAGAAAGGTAAATCTGTATAATTTAATATAACATTTTGATTATATTGCTGTTTTACTGATCATCTTTGGGGTTTTTATGATTAATATGCCAACATTTCTGCTTGAGCATACTTATTGCTGATAAATATTTGTATTTTTGTGTATACTTGGTCTTAATATATGGTTTTAGATTATAAAATAGTAGTTTTGATGCTGTGAAAGTGATGTTTATACCAGTATTATATTATATTGTATTGTATTATATTATATTATATTGTATTGTATTGTATTGTATTGTATTGTATTGTATTGTATTATATTATACAACATTTAAATTCAAAGTTTGTATTTATATAATATATACATTTGCGCTGTTTATATTTATGCATATCTGTATACAGTAAATACACACTGTGTATTTGCATATTTATATATGATTTGTATTATATAAATATATATATATATATATATATATTTATATATTTATTTATACATATATAAACATATTTTATACAATAGTCATGCATATATTTATGTACACTAAAATATACACAGTACACACAGATATATGTTGTAAATTCGAACTTATCTTATGCGATGAATTGTTTAACAGCACTAATTATATTGTAATTCTATCATATAGTAAATTATTTTTATCTGTTTTTATTTATTTATTTATTTAATATAAATCTTATGTATGTAATATATAATCCTAAATTCTATGACCAAGCAGACCAGAATAACATTATATATACGCAATGTAAAAATACTCTGTGTGTAATTTACTATGGTTTTAGGTGGAGTAATGCTAGGATTGTTACAGGATTGCATTATTGATAGTTACATCACAATGTGTGTTTTTTTTAACACAAAATGCATAAATTAAATTGAAACTGCTGTGTCTGATTGGCTTTTCCCCTTTCTGTCTCCCAGACTGCACCCTTACCAAGTTTCTGAACCGTATTTTGGGTCTGGAGGTACATCACCAGAACTTTCTCTTCCAGTACTTCACAGAAAACTTTGACTACCTGATCGAAAAGGACAAAAAAGAGGGGAAATACGACATGGGGATATTGGGTGAGGACATTTATTTTGTATGTTTAAAAGAACTCAGTGGTTATTGTGCATAATTGTGCCATTTTAAAACACGTGTGTTAAAATCATTCTATAGCTGTAGTGAAGTTGTATGTTCTGTGTGTTCAGATCTCGCTCCTGGCAATGATGAGATTCATGAGGAAACACAGGAGAAGTTTCTGACTCCAGGAAACCCTCAGGAAGGCCAGGTCATCCTCTATAAGGTACATGGGAACTAGCCTTGCACAATATATCATTTCAGCATTGATATTACTATTGGTAGGTGCCAAGTGTGCCGCACGCCTACTTTTGAGTGAAGGTCTGGGCCGTTAGATCGCCCCCTGGGGGCTGGCTGCAGTACAAGTCATAAAGCCCGCCTCCTCCGTGTTAATGAAGGAGACATGAGACCAAATTAAAAAAAATTCTTACACCTGCAATAAAATGTTCTGAAAGATGGTTCTGGTCAGTTAAGGCACTGGTTATGAGCTGATATAGGTGCAGATCTTCATTTTAGTAAAGAGTATGTTTTAAGCAGTAATTTAATGCTGGGCGTGTCATCGTGATTGACAGCTGTGATTGACAGTTTCTCAAAGCTGACGTCGGAGCTTCGAGCACTGTTTATTTTGTTTTAATCTTTGTTCTGTTGTTTTCATCTGTGCTTTAATTTGTTTGTTAAATAATTTTTTTTAAAATATTTTTGGGGATAGTTTTATGCACTTTTTTTGGATTATTGCATAAAAAAATGCTTAATGGAAACGCTAAGATCTGCATACATTTTAAAAAATGTGCCTTAAAAAATGTATGCACACAACTGAGGAGGATAAACATTTTGTTCAATAAGAAAAACGTGCATGAACTACGATGGAATTACATTTCATCATGACAAATTTATTGGTTTCTGTTCATTTATAAAACTCTTATTGGGAAAACTCCATTATGTTTAGTCACTTTTTAACATTTAGAAAACATGTCAAAATCTGTGCTCTAGTAGTTTTATTAACCTTTGTATACCTAAAGTTCCTACTACTTTTGGTCGCTACCAGGACTTGACATTAACTTTTTTGATCACCAGCCACTTTGGCTAGTAGATTACCAACTTTACTAGCCACTTGCCATTTTCATTAGAATTTTGTTGTTTGGAAAATATATTTTAAATGCATAAATTTGACTTGGACGTGCTTAAATGACTTGATTTATGTTTTGTGTTATGTCCACATGCATTTCACTTTTTTGTGTATTGTGTATGAGCTTGCTCAGTGTGCATAAGCAAATAGGTTGTGGATTCATAGTGTCGCACTGCAATATTTTGCATGACTTTCAGGGCTCAAAATTTACGAAAATTTATCTCTGACCACACCAAAAATAAATATTTCTTAGTCATCCATTTTAAATAATGTGTCAAAACAAGCAAAATATAGCCGTAAACATACACTTTTTATTCAACAAAACTTTTCTTTTTAAATTGACAATAAAAAAAAATATTATTGTCATGTATCTAAAACAGTGTACAGTCTGTGTCCTGGCTAAAGGTCTCAGACCACCAGTTAACTAAATGGGGAGTTAATCTCATATTAAAGCAATCTTATTGCAAAAAATATAATTAACCATTATTAACAAAAATATCTGTAAGCAAAAGAAAGCAGGTGAAAAACATACTGTATGATAATGATCAGATGGTTGCGTTAACATTAGGCCTGTTAATAATCTGTTCAAAGAATGGTGAAAGTGAAAACAGTAACTGCTGCTGCTTACAGAAAGAATTTTTTTTTATTTGGACCTTTTAAAAGCAGGAAGACTGTGGGTGCATGAGCATCACCTTTTGTCAAGTCTATTTCAAAGAGAACTGATCGCACCAGTTGAGCTTTGCGGAAAGAAACAGGAGCTTGCATGCTTTGTAAACAGTTGCGCACATCACATCACCTGTGCGCAAGAGTGATCATCCTCTCATTTGGTATTTACCTGCTTTCTTTTGCTCATGCGAACACAATTATTTTTGTCAGTTCTGCTGCTTCTCAATTCTAAGATCACATTTGCATGCATATTGGGCCATCCTTATTGTCATTATTGTATTGTGTCCCTGCTGCTTCGTATCTGCTTTTTATGTTTATCTTTATCATTTCAAAATTACAATATGAACTCAGGGATTAAACTGTTTTATAACATTTTTAATAGTGCTACCTCAGCAGCTCTTTGTGCTTTGGTACCAAAACTTAGCACAAGGACTGATCGTTCCACCAGATCTGCAACAAATGGATGTTTGCCGTTACCTGCTTTTAAAAACTGTTATGGACAGAGATCCTTCTTTTATGTTTTCACAAAAGCCTGAATGAGATCCCACAACATCTAAAAACAATACCAACATTAAGACTTTTTTAAAAATCCTATGCTCGTCATCTGATGGTCAACTATCGCTGTAGCCACTGAGTTGGTAGCCTGCTTCCCTCTATTTTGTATGTCTGGTAATTGTTTGTATTGTTCTCATGTTTTGATAGATTTAATGAGAACATTTATGCTGAGTCAGGCCCGATTATCTTTTAATCATTTCCTGTTTAAAAATTATAAATAAATAAATTTTGCCTCTTGGCCAGGTCCTCATTGTACATGAGAACTAGTTCTAAATTGACTTACCTAAAGTACTTAAAAGTACTTTTTTTTACCAAATAAATTCCTACATGTACATTTAAAAGACATGATTTTAAGAAATCATGTGATGACAAAAATGTATGTGATATGATGCATTAATGGACATTTCCAGCACATTGTAAAATATCTAAAATGTGTTTTGCTCATTTTTTAAAAGCCCTCAGCCATCAGTCCATCATCACAGTGCTTCAGTATTATTATTATTCCCTCCAGAACTGTCTTGAGCATCTGTCTGCGCTTCCAAAGAGTGTCTCACGCTTCCAAAAGCCATTGTGTTCATTGCATTTTGTCTTAGTCTTCTGAGGCACAACTAATTAATTAGAGAAGAAAAAACACCACAGTGGCTTCTCCTACATTTCTCTGACTTCTGTTTGATCCAGTTTATCAGGAAGGGATGATTCTGTGTTCTTTGACTCTTTGGATGGAAACGCTGCTTTATTTGCAAATGTTTAATATGATATTCCAGTTCAGATGGAAACGTAGTGTCCTGACAATGTGTTGTGGCTGTTTCCAGATCAGTGTGGATCGTGGGATGCCCTGGAAAGAGGCCTGCAGTAAAGCTGAGAAACTCACTGGAGATTACGAAGGCTTTTACCTCTCGAACAAGGTTTACACACATCAACACAATATTACATGTTTGTCATTCATTCATTTTCCTTTGGCTTAGTCCCTTATTTATCAGGGGTTGCCAAAGCCGAATGAACTACTATTCCAGCACACATACACTCATATACTACGACCAATTTAGTTTATTCAATTGCCCTACAGCGCATGTGTTTGGACTGGAGAACCCAGAGCAAACCCACGCCAACACGGGGAGAACATGCAAACTCCACACAGAAATGACAACGCCATACATGTTTGTCATGTTTATGCAATCCTTTTCTTGAGTGTTTTAATTTGGTGTATGTGTTTTTTCAGCTGCGTGGGAGTCAGCCGTGCGTCCTGCTTGCTGAACAGGGTCGTGGTCGAAACCTGATCCTCTACAAGCCCAACATCGGCAAACAGGCTCATCCTGAGAACCTGGACAACCTCCTCCTTAGATACTACAAGGTACAACATGCAAATCCCAGCAGATACTACTTGCACAGTTTCTTTACTGTTTTTCTATCAGGCTTATGACAGTATTAAATTGAAGCTTTTATCTCCGTATATGGTATTATCACAGCATTGGGCTAAGCTGCAATAAGAGTTACTACAAAATATTTTTACTGCTTTATTGTATACTCATGTTCAGAGCAGTGTTGGATAAGTTACTTCAAAAGAGTTACTTAACTCTTTCCCTGAGAACCGCCAATATCAAACCCCATCTACCCAAACATACAGTTCATTTCCTATAAAATGAGCCCCAACGACATTATTCCCTTTGGCATTTGATTTGGTTCAGAATAGGGAAGAAAAGACTAACCAAACGTCCACCTCACGTTGTAAGACTACCTCGGAGATACTGTGTCTCAAGGTGATGACATCACTTAAATGGAGGCAGGTCCGGGCCTGCCATAAATGCCCAAGTTCCCTTGAATCCACCCCCTTGTCAAATGAGGGCCACAAAGTGAAACGTGCAGAAACGTGAAGTGCAAAGTGAAAACAGCATCGCAAACTCAAGGTTGAATATATGCAAATATATTTTAGTTTTGTTTTTTTTTTGCTCTGCTTGATTTTTTTTTTTTGCATTTCCTTTTTTGTTTGCATGTCATTCTTATTTCTCAAGACTTCATTCTTTATTTTTGTAAGCAAAATAAATTTTATTTCTCAACTTAATTTTTGCTTTTGCGATTTTATTTTAATTTTTTTTTAGATTTGCATTTATTTATTTATTTTTTGCTCAGTACTTTTTTTGTTTGCAAAACTTCTTTTATTTTGCAATTATATATGGCCCTAGATTAACTCCATAGGAAACGACAGTTTTGAAATAACCCATGCTGAATTTAGCAGTTTCATCAAACTGTGCTTTAATTCATTTCAATTCACCTTTATTTGTATAGCGCTTTTACAATGTAGATTGTGTCAAAGCAGCTTCACATACAGTAGAAGATTATAGTGAATTGAAACAGTGTCAGTTCAGTTTTCAGATAAGTTCAGTTCAGTGTAGCTCAGTGTAGTGTGGTTAAAAATCACTACTGAGAGTCCAAACACTGTGGAGCAATTCCATTAATGCGCAGCTCTACAGATCCCAAACCATGCAAGCCAGTGGCGACAGCGGCGAGGAAAAAGCTTCACCAATTGGTCAAAGTGAAGATTAAAAAAAAATAAATAAAAAAAAACCTGGAGGGAAACCAGGCTCAGTTGGGCACGACCGTTTCTCCCATGGCCAAATGTCTTGAGCAGAGCTGCAGTCTAGGCGCCGGAAGCTGGACCTCAGCGAAGACTCGTCTATCCTTGGAGCGTCACAGGATCATCTCGTCGCTGGTCTTGGATCGAATCAGTGGTGCTGCATAGTCTGAGGACCTCGGGATGAGTACCCCCAGGTGGAAATAGAGAATAAAGAGAATAATTAGCGTAGCTGCTGTTCATAGTGTTTATAAACAAGATGCAAAAACCTGCGTGGGGCACACTCATGTCATACTTTAAATGCTTTAAGATACAAGTTAACAAGAAATAAGTAAAATCTTTAAGAAATAAGTTAAATCTTTTGTAGACTAGAAATTTATGTGCTGTATATAATTTATTGAAAAAATGTGGGCAATACATTGTAGATTAATTTTATTAAAAATATTTTATTAATCTTATTTTTTAATTCAACTATAGGGGTGTGGCTGGGTAGGGGGCCCTACAGGACAATGTGCCCAGGGGCCACTAAATTCTTATTCCGAGCTTGGTTGTTTTTTTGCAAATTAGGTACTATAAGATTATACTTTACAATTGGTCTTAAATCTCATTCTGTTTGGTATTAAAAAGTTCAGGTCCTGTTTGAAGGGTCAGACTTTCTGTGTTAGCTGTGATGGTTCCGTGTCCTCATTGGTTCCTCTCATTTTGGGGTTTCGCAGGGCTCCTATTTAGGTCCTCTCCTTTTCTCTCTTTATCTGCTCTCCTTTGGCTTAAAGATCAGGAAGTATGGTTTGTCGTTCAATTGTTATACAGATGATAGTCAGATCTATGTGCCGCTCAGAAAACATGACTCTGTCTCCTCGCTCCCTGATTGTCTTAGTGAAATGAAGGCTTGATTGGCTTTTAATTTTATATGTTTTAATGAACACAAAACAGAAGTAATGGTTTATGATGGTACCGTTGGGACTCCTCTATTCAATTTGGGTTCGTTAGCTCAGCATATTGAGCCTACAGTCACAAATTTAGGGGTGAAATTTGACTCGGGTTTTAAATTCGACAATCAGATTAGAGTGGTAGTTGAATCTAGCTTTTTTCAATTAAGACCATTAGCAAAAATAAAGCAATATATACCAAAACAACAGTTTAAGACCGTGATCCATGCTTTTGTGACCACTCGGTTAGATTACTGTAATGCACTGTATGTGGGGAGTAGCAGGTCAGCTATACCACATTTCCCCAGTGTTAGCTTCACTTCATTGGTTGCCAGTTCATTTTACACATAGACTTTAGGATTTTACACATACACTTTAAGATTCTTTTATTTGTTTTTAAATCTCTAAATGGTCCTGCCCCACCTTATATTCCTGAGCTGATACACCCATTTAAGCCACTCACTCACTCAGGTCAGCTGATCAGCTTCTGATTGTGAAAAAAACTAATTTATTTGTTTTTCATTGAAGGTGTTGCCTGAGGATGCAAAGGATGTCTGGGAAAGCCAGTTTGACTTCTCCTTCACTAACTGTAGCCACGCCAACTGGTGAGTGATATTGCATGCTGTTTGTATGACTTTTATTTTAGGCCTTAATATTTTTGATTTGCTTTTTATAGTATATTATAATATATACGCAGTTTTTTATTGTAATTGGGTGATCTATAATGTAGCCCTGTAAACCGATTGATTAAATGTTTGCCCAAAGGTGTGGATTCTTGTGCCATTGCTTAGCTAAAGAACAGATGTGATAAAGTATGATAAATAAAAAAAAATTATAAAAGTAAGCTAGCATTGAATAGCTATATTATTATTTTTTGTTCAGAACTTAAGTAGATATTGAAATGGATTTTGGACAGTGTTTTATTATTAATTTATTATATTTATTTATTTTCTATAGTATAACTGTGATAATATACAGTACTTCTACTAATATACTATTAATATTTTGAATTATATATATAGTTGAAGTCAGAATTATTAGCCCCCCTTTGGATTATATTTCTCAAATGATGTTGAACAGAGCAAGGAAATTTTCACAGTATGTCTGATATTTTTCTTCTGGAGAAAGTCTTATTTGTTTTATTTCGGTTAGAATAAAAACATTTTTAAAACCATTTTAAGGTCAGTATTATTAGCCCCTTTAAGCTATATTTCTTTCTGATAGTCTACAGAACAAACCATCATTATACAATAACTTGCCTAATTACTCTAACCTGCCTAGTTAACCTAATTAACCTAGTGAAGCCTTTAAATGACACTTTAAGCTGTATAGAAGTGTCTTGAAAAATATCTAGTCGAATATTATTTACTGTCATCATGACAAAGATAAAATAAATCAGTTATTAGAGATGAGTTATTAAAACTATTATGATTAGAAATTTGTGACAAAAATCTTCTCTCCATTAAATAGAAATTGGGTTAAAAAACAGGAGGGCTAATAACTTCAACTGAATATATATATATATATATATATATATATATACATATGTACATAAAATGTAACTTTTATTTCAAGACCTTTATTTGTCATCGGCCATCATTTCTACTTTTTTATCAAAAATATTTTTATAGATTAAAGTTCTCTCTCCCTACGTGGGATTTATGAGACTATGTCTATGCAGGGTTCAACGCTGTTTTTCAGTTCAGATTTTTTCTTGCCCTGGCAAAATTTTCACTGGCCCCACCAAAAAAAGAGGTTAATAGCTATTTCTTATTTTAAATAATGCGTCAAAAGCCAAACATAATTGTTTACATACACTTTTTAATTCATAAGCATAACCATAACTTTTCTTTAAATACAACTCTGAAAAAAAAAAAATTACAATTGTGATGAAACTATATATAAAAAAAAAAAAAAAAAAAAATATATATATATATATATATATATATGATGTGCAAAAATTATAAGCAAAAATGTGCACTTTAATTTTGACACTCACATCATCGTCACTAAATATAAATCAGAGAGGTGACACGTTCTCATACAAATTTGCCTATTGAATTAATCTATTAAAAAACGTTGGCTAGAATTATGCATTATTGGCTTCAATTATAGAGAGAATAACAGATGAAGCAAGACTGCTGTCAGATCAATGTTGATCTTTCTTTTGAGCTGTCAATGCAGAAATGAACAAAACAACAGGCCTAATACAAAATATTATAAGATTAAAATATGGGCAAATTATCAGATGGTAATTTCTGTCAATTTTCCTAACATAATTCTTTTTTCATATAGCCGTATATATGGCTATTACACAATCATAATACACTGTGATTTAGCCTGGTTTGTTAGTTCAATCAATCCTACAATCCTACAATCAATCCTAACTGGGCAAACGAGACAGGTTCCGAAACAAGTAAACTGTATTTACATGCAATTGACAAACAGTCGCAAATTAAACTACCTGCACAATCGATGTCTGCTGTCTACTGTCCCGAGCGTCCTTAATGTTGAGCCCTGCTATGATTTCCATCAATTGCAAGCTTCCAGTATATGCTATTTATATGTTATTTATATTATATTTATATGTTACTTAGATGTTTATTCATTAATTTGAATATCACTAGTGTTGAATTCAATACTGTCTAAAACTGTCAAAATTTCAGAAAATTACTCTGACACTTTTAATGTACATATTAAGGGTAAGTGAAATGTTAAGTATAGTAAGGATTTTCATGGCACTACATATACTGCAGTATGAATAACAAAAGTGCTTGATTTAAGAATGAATAGTGTTTTAAAAAGTTATTTAAAGAGATTGAATCTGGTGTCCATGAAAGATTGGAAACCCTGGTAATGATAATAATGTTGAATCTAATATAATCAACATGTGATTGCAGCTCAGCAGTGTTGTGTGTGTGTGTCTGTGTGTGTTTTTTTTTCCTCAGGAAGGGTAAGTGTAAGTCGATTGAGGAGGGTCAGGAGTGTTTTCTGGGGATGCGTCTCCGCCAGTATCACATGCTGTGTGGAGCTCTGCTACGCGTTTGGAAACGAGTGTCCGACATCGTCTCGGACATCACCAACTCTAGCATCCTGCAGATCGTGAGACTCAAAACCAAACAGAACAGCAAACAAGTTGGTGAGGCGTCTTTTTATTATCTGTATCTTCCTAATGCTGTTGGCTAGCTAACAATTTAGTGCACTGCATGTCCCAGATTTATCAGATAAATATATATATTATCAGAGTTTAAAGTTAAAGGGATAGTTCAGTTCAAGTTTATTTGTATAGCGCTTTTCACAACAATTATTGTTTCAAAACAGCTTTACAAATGGTGCACTTTATTGCATTATAATCGAATTTGGAAGAGTTAAGGTTATTAGTTACCATAAGTTAATTTGTTACTAATACCTTTAACTAATTAACTAGGAACTAATAGTTTTTAACAGGTAAAGTTATTATATGTAAACATAGTTAACCTGCCATTAACCTAAAACACTGAAATGAAAGTAAATATGAACTAACCCTTTATTTGAGTTTCTTCTGCTAAACACAAAAAAAGATATTTAGAAAAATGCTGATCACTAGCATTCATTGACTTCCATAGTATTTTTTTCTAACTATGGAGGTAGATTGGTCCAAGCAACCAGCATTCCTCAAAATATCGTCTTTTGTGTTCAGCAGAAGAAAGAAACCCATAATGGTTTAAAACCATGTGATGGAGAGTAAATGATTAGTTAATTTGGTAACACTTCAAAATAATTAGGGATGGGTATCGTTAAGGTTTTAACGGTATTACTACTTCTATCGATACCACTTATCGGTTCGATACTTTAACAGTTCTCTTATCAGTACTTTTTCTATGTTTTTTTTTTCCATAAAAAAAACAAACAAATTGAACAGAATTAACAACACTTTGTTTTATTATTACGGTTTTAATGTAACAAAACGAAACCAATAATTATAAAACAAATAAATAATTTTTTTTTCCTGTAAAAGAATATACAATGGTTCGAAGGAAAATTACTTAACTATTCTTCTGGAGAAAAATCAACATGACTTTTCTGGCAGAAGTCAGGGTCTTTTTTTAGTTTATTGTGCTGCCTGCAGTTAAAAATACCCTCTTTGAGCTGCAAAATGCAGTGAAATGAGATAATGTTTATGATTTTCATTAACGCATTCACATGAATGAGTTAACAGTGTTTTGGGAGTTAATTAATACAGTTTTAGAGCATCTTGCAATGACAAAATAAGCAGTTTTTTTATAATTTCTTAATAAGCATAGTTTATTATTAGGCTATTCATATTTGTAAATGCAGCTGATGTAAAAGCCTTTTTAATGTTTAAGATTTATTTAGGCTACTGCAGAAAAATATACTTAACTATTAATGTTATAGTAATTTAGGTGATTGACTGCTGGCATAACGATGTGGATGATGTAACGTTACCGTTAGTAGCTAAGCAGTCAAAAGCGTTTCATTGCTTTTCATTGGAGTTAATGCACTTTTGAAAGACACTTTCACTTAGCCAGATTGCTTGCGTTTCCACTTATACAAGAAAACAACTTGTTGCATTTGTTGAAGCGGGCATTGTCGCTGTGTGTGCGTGCGAGTCTGTGTTGCGAACTATGTGTGTGTGCTTAGCGCAATCCTCTGCTGAGTGCGCACACAGCTGAGAACTGTGAAGGCTTTTATACTTGACGCTCTCGCCGAAAACACAAACATTTCTCATGTGAGATTGCCTACTGTGCAGACGAATATCAAATATGACAAATTAGAAAAGGTTGGTCAGTTAAATTATGCTACTGTAAGTAATGTTTATTCAGCAATAATTATCCAGTATCGATAGCAGAACCGTTAACATCCAAGCTTATCGATACTTCAGTCTTTTATAATTTAGCACCGATACTGATAAAGTTCTGAGTTTTGGTACCCATCCCTAAAAATAATAGTCCTTTATTTAATGTTAGTTAATGTTTTCATTAACAGTAACAAACTATTAGTGATACATTCAGTACAGTATTTATTTATGATTGTTAACATTAGTTAATGTTATTTAGGTTAAATAATGTTATTTCATGTTAACTAATGTTAACAAACACAACTTTGTATTTGAGTAATGCATTAGTTAAGGTTGAACTATGATTAATAAATTGCTACACGAGATTACAAATACCATAACTAACATTAACTAATGGACTATTATTCCAAAGTGTTACCATTAATTTTCACTTTTGGGTGAACTATCCCTTTAAGGAATCAAATTTATGCATTTTTATGTGCTTTATAATTATAGCTATAATTCTGTGGAGCATGTGCATTTAAAGAGGTGCAGTGTGTGCAAATAATAAACAATCAAATTGTGCATTGGTGTGGATGCTAATATCATTATCGTTCTTGGAACGAATGTGCACATTCATATACAGTACTGTACAAAAGTCTTAGGCCACCACCTGCTTTGGTTGACTAATGCTACGTTCACACCAGACGCGGAAGAAGCGTCAAGTATGAGTGATTTACATGTTAGGTCAATGCAAAGATGCGAATAGACATCCTCACATAGCTAGGTGCATCTCAGAATGGATCTAGTGGACTCAGGCATGGCTTCCTAAAGCACATAAACAGCTATTCTCGCAATAAAATCCATGTTAGCCATTTAATAACAAAGCTAGAGTCACTGGGCAGACAGAAGCCCCGCCCATGCCGCGAATCCGCGTTTGTTGTGAAGTGAATTTGACTCGGGAATGAAGCGAGTAAACTCAAAATGTTCACGCGTCTATTTACACTTGATTTATCCACGCGTACCGCGTCTGGTGTGAACACAGCGTAAGATTTCTGCACAAATCTATCTATTTAAAAGGTATGGAGCAAGTGCAGGGTTATTACTTTTAGTTGAACTATACCTTTAATATACAAACAGAAAATATGGGAAATATGTACACAATATTCAGAACAAAATTTCTTTTGGCATCAAAAGACTAGCATCAGAAGTTTTACGTGACTTATTAGCACCGAGCAACAGCTTGAACCTGAGTCTTTTTTATTATGTTAAATATCTATTTAGTATCAAGCATCTTTCAGCATTTCTAAGAGTTCTTCCTTAGATTGAGCATGTTCTATCTTTCTTTGTCTCTCCAGGTGAATCTTATACTGCCTATAATATTGCCTGTACATACCTACTGTGTATAATATTCAGGTCTGGACTCTGTGGAGGCCATTTCATGACTGTCTTTGTTTCATCAGCTGTTTTTCTCTCTAAATATGGTTTTATTACACTAGCTGTGTTTGGGATTATTATCATGCTGAAAAATAGAACTCTTACAAATGAGGTGTTTGCTAGTAGGACTTACATGACAGAATGAAACCTATCTGTAGTTTTCAGCATTCACAATCCCATCCATTCTGGCAATATTGATAACAGCTCTGGCAGAAATGCAGATCAAGCCAAGAGAGAAACTCTATTATTCTTTCATTCATTCCTCCATCTTTTTCTAACTTTTTGTTTCAAATGTCTTAAACAATTAGACCCCAAAAATCCAACTAGAACCTGTATTTTCTTTTTTTTTAGGTAAAGAGAGTAATATATAATGTCATTATACCCTCACTAAAACAACAAATGTAAGACTTTTGCAAAGTGCTGTATCTCCCATCATGATGAAATTAACAATATTATTTATGTCTCAGGTATAAAAATTCCTGAAAACTGTGTATCCCGTGTGCGCGCTGAGCTCTCTCGAATGGACGAGGAGGTGAAGAAATCACGTCGCGAGAGAGAGCAGTTTGCAAATGAACAGCGCCTCCACCAAGAAATGCTGGCCAAGATGATCAACGCTCGCAAACTCATCGCCAACCCTCCACGCTCTTTTACCAACCACTTCAACTACCCGCGATCCCTCCTGCCTCCAACACCACAACCCAAAACCGAAGCCGTCAGTGAGGTTTTGGATCTAACCGTAAGTCCTTGCCCTTCGCCGGACATCAAAGCACCCACTTCTAACATAAACGGCATGTCTATAAATGTCCTAAACAGCAGAGCGCGCCACTCTGGAGTCGTTCCCGAAACATTCGATCTTGAGGATCTGATTTCCCAGGAGCAGCAGAGACACAGACAGGTGGTGTTAAACTCAAACATGCGAATGCCGTCATCGCATCCGTCTTTAAACAACCCGCAGCAGCACAATCACACATTAAAGCAGAATCATTCGTCATTTGGAGTGCTAACACAGCAGCAAAATGCAACCAGGTCTGCGCAATGCAGTGCGCTTCTGTCACAGCTACGCCAAGGGAACGATAAATCCCTCATGATGCGAATTCTCACGCAAATGAGCCGGAAAAACAGTTCATCATCGCAGCCCTCACATGCAATGCTACACCAAAACAGCTTACCACACACTTCTAGCGTGCATTCGCAGCTTCCGAAAAGACACGTAAACGAACATGCGCAGTCGCAGCCAATGCAGACTCAGTCTGAAAGACCATCCAGACCAAAAGACGAGTTCAATTTCGATGACTTGGACTTCGGTTACCCTTCGCCCGATTCTCAAATCCAGTACCCGTTCACCTCACAGGCCTTGCCATCCTCGACTCCGCCTCCTCCTCCTTACTCCTCCTCCCTCTTCGCACCGGCACCTCCAAACTCCTCCCTCTCAGACTCTAGCTCCTCCTCCTCGCACTTCACACCTTCCTCGTCGTCCTCTTCCGAGCAAACACATCTGTTACCAAATGGCCACAGCAGTATGGACAGCCTGGAGACGCTGGATCACATGATCCACGGAGCGCCATCAGATCACCGCCAGTCCGTCATCCAGTTCAAATCAGTGGACTGGGACGCCACCTAGAGGTAGCTCATAAACACGCACAGTCAAAAATTAAAGGGTTAGTTCACTCAAAAATATGAATTCTGTTATTAATTACTCACCCTCATGCTATTTTAAAATGCAAAACATCTTTGATCCTCATCGTAATGCACAACTTAGGATATTTTAGACCCTCCATGGACATTCAAATTTCCGGGTTTCTTAGTAGAGCAGTGAATAGGAGAGTAGAACAAATCATTTATTTACAATCCTATTTGCTGAAATAATGAAAGAAAAACTCCACAGCGGTGTAATCAAGACTTTCAGAAAAAGGAAAACAATAGTGTGAGACTGATAACGGCAGCCAGAAGACATAATAAAGTCAGATTTACTGTCCTGCCCCCATAGACTCTGCATTAAAAATGCCTTGCACAAGCTGTAATTACTGTAATTTGATGCACAGATAATATAATATATATGTAAATATATATATAAATGTGCAAACGTTTTTTTAAAATATCAAAATAAGAAGCATTTAAGATTATGATGACTACTAAACCCATCATAATGGTCTTGTGAAAAGGGTCCATTGACAACAAAGATCCTGAAACTTTCAAAGTCTAGTTATTGGGTCAGCTGTAAGGTATGCAGCTACAAGAATAAGGCTCTGCACAAAAAAACCCTAAATTAACAACTTTAATATTTTTAGGGCTAGTATTTATGAGAGCTCTATCATTTATCATCACACAGAAAATTTTAATATTTTAGAAGAAATGCTGGAGCTCTCTGACTCCATTGACAGCAAGGGCTCTGAAACTTTCAAAGCCTAAAAAGGGACCAAAACATTCTCAAAACAGTTTCATCAGTGGGTCAACCGTAAGTAATGAAGCTACAAGAATATTTTTGTGCTCACCAAAACCAAAATCGACATCTTCAGGACTTGTATTTATGAAGAGCCCTACTTGTCATGCTGCTAACATAGATTGCTTATGTATATTCTCTACATTAGTTGAGTAATACAGTCTGCTTAAAGGATCAATAGTGGGTCAACCATGGTTTTTGAAGCTACGTGAATAATTCTGTGCACACAAAAAACATCAATACCAACTTTATTCAACATCTTCACGACTAGTATTTACAAGACATGTTGCTACATGTTGTGATATTTATCACTCACCCTTATACTATTCCAAACCCAAAAGATGTTCGTTCCTCACCACACACAAAAATGGTGACATTTTAGAAGAAATGCTGGAGCTCACTGACTCTCCATAGACACAAGGGTGTGGAATTGGCATGGAAGGAGGGGACGTGTCCCCACCAATATCCACCAATTAATGAAATGTCCCTACCAATTATTTAATCAACTTCAAAATATAATAATGTGCCATCAACCCTTAGTAACCTACTTGTGCACAGTCAAGTTTGCTATGAGTTCACTGTAATACGATTAACTAAAGGCAGATTTATACTTCTGCGTCAAGCGCACGCGTATGCTACGGCGCAGCCTACGTGTGGACGCATAGCCCCTCGCCATAACTGTCGGCAATGTTGACGCGCACCTCTCAAAAAATGTAACGCGTAGCGCAAGCTCTATGATTGGTCGGCTTGATAGCGCTGACGAGTGTGAGAGCCGAGCGCCCGATGCAGCGAGTGTTTACAAGTGTGGAGTCCCGTGAAGGAGCTCCGGATGGAGACTGTTGTTTTGTGTTTACCTTATGATTGCACGTCCGCCGTTCCCGCCTCAAAATGAGCGAATTTGAGCCACTTGTGCATTAAGGAAGTGTTCAGCAAAAACAGAACACCAGCGAAGAAACTCGACACAGAGGAACATTAACACCTACTGCCAGCTAGCGTTTCGGAACTGTATTGCAGAGAAACAGAAACTATAAATTGCGTGCAGAACTATAAATGCACAGCTACGCGCAAAGGCATACGCCGTTGGTTACGCCGATCACTTGACGCAGAAGTATAAACCAGGCTTAAGGCAGTGCAATTAATTAAATAAATTTCAGTAAATCGAAATTTTCCATTTTGACCTCCATGATTATGAAAAACAAATTGGGATAAAGCATCACACGCAATTTCTCCAAATTCATACCTCTTCAACGCCCAGTTGCAGTAAAATCATGTAAATTGACTTTTACAGCATGTGACGTGATTGTTATTTGTATTATTAAGTGTTTATTTTATATTATTAAGTACTTTATTTATGTTTTTAAAAGCTCAAAAAACAAACAAAAAAATGCATAATGCATGCACTCTAGAGAAGTATGTCCCCACCAAAGCCAAGAGCGAATCTACACCCTTGCATAGACGGTTCAAAGTCTAGAAAGGAACCAAGAACATTGTCTAAACAGTCCATGTTTTGTTAGTGGGTCAACCGTAATTTCTGAAGCCACAAGAATAATTCTGTGCACACAAAAAGACAAAAAAAACTACGACTTTATTCAACATCTCTATTACGTGTTGTGTTGCTACATGTCATGATATTCCTCTAGCTACAATAATAGACTTTAGTTGAGTTATAGTTTAATATAGGAGTGAATAAAAATGAAAGTGAATTGAAGCACTGAAGGGATGACTATTTGTTTGTGCTTTGCTTGTTAAAAAATAACAAATAAAAATGTTGACCCTGAGGTAGTTATTTAACACTTAGCGTGCCGTCTGTTAGTAATGAAACAAAACATTTTGATTTGTCACGTGTAGAAAAATAAATTCAACAATTAAATAATTTTATTTAGAAACTTACACCAATAGGATTGCACTTTGAATGCCATCTTGTGGTCAAACATGGAAATCCATTGTGCATGAGCTCTCACAGTGCGTTCTCTAGCCATCAGTTGTGCACTCATTATTGCAGTGCATAGTGGGATTGATTGAGTGCACATCAGAATATCCACTATGGTTTCGAACACCACTAAATACGCCTGCTCCCTCAAATAATGCCCTATTGAAGTGTATAGTAGACATTTTCAGACTGTTTTTTGCTCTCTTTCTGTGCTTCGAATGTGTGTGGAGGTCAGAGAGCTCCTGCGTTTCTTCAATTTCTTAGCTTTATGTTATGAAGATGAATGACAGTCTTACAGGTTTGGAATGGCATGAGTATTAATAACAGAATTAAAGTTCTGGTGTGAACTAACCCTTTAAACTTGTCCCCCAAGTCATTCTCAGTCCATAAGCTATGATAAGAGTTGCGTTTGGTTCGTTGGCATACAATGAAGACGTTTTGGAAACACACGGGCACTTGAAATCAGTTTGGTTTTTATTTGCCTTATTTGAAGCAATAGGGCTTTTCCACCCACCATTTCATCAGACCTTGAGGTAAAAGAGATGTTTATTTATTACGTTATTGGTGTATACTGTTTCCTGTCCTAGGGAGTTTATCTTTTCGAATGAATGCCTTCTGTTAAATCAGTGCCTTTATCTCCTTCAGATGCAGTCTTGTGTGCATATATATAAATATATATATATATATATACATATATATATATTTCTAGACAGAGTAGTGCTATATTATTTATTTCCTCCAGCATTCTTTGTATCCCAGAGATCTGTGTTTTTTTTTTCTAGGGGGCCTACAGACCTGATTGCATGATAACGAAACTGCTGTTTAACCCTGTGAATTGTTTTCTTTCTACATTTCAGTGATCTGAACACAGGGACAGATTTGTTCAAGGTATATAGTGAATCAAGCGCAAATTCTCATCCCTGCTTAATGGCGTTTGTGGAATTTCTCAGGTATAGACTCATCACTGTCCAAAACAAATGACTATTTTATAAACAATATATTAAATTGCGGATGGATCGTCGTGAGCTTTGGGAATTGGAAACCAAATTGTTTATTATTAGATTTTAAAGGGAACACTGGTTAGTGTTAAGACTTAATATATTGTAAATGATGCCTCTTTGTGAAATATGTTGAAAAAAAGACACATTTTTACGTTATTATAAAACAAATCGACTTTTATTTTGGACCATGGGCACCACTATTGTTTTCGTTTACGCAATGTGAGTGCTCCCCCTACTGGTGTTTCCATTTTATTGTAAATGCACCACAGCTGGGGATAGAAAACAGCGTAATTACGCCACATTGTGCTGCTTATTTTTAGACAAACGACATTAAAAAGAGATGTGATGTATATCTTTACTGCTTTGTGAATGATGCCTGTGTGAAATGTGTAGAAAACAAAACAAACCTTTTAGATTATTCAAAAAAATCCACACTTATTTTGGACCATGGGCGCCACTATTGTTTTTGATTGCGTAATGTCAGTGCTCCCCCTACTGGTGCTCTGTCTTTTTCTATTGTAAATGCAGCATAACTGGGGATGCAAAATAATAAAATTGCGCCACATTGTGCTGCAAATTTTCAGACAAACGACAATTAAAGAGAGACGTAATGTATATAAACAGAAAATAAACCAATACATGTTTACATTAGAAAAAAAATGTATTTTAGGAAAATAAATAAGATTAAAAAATATTATTTTCATTTATCTTGGACTATGAGCGCTGCCATTGTTTTTAAATTACGTAATGTGAGTGAGCAGCACCCTACTGGTGTTTCTATTGTATTGTAAGTGCAGCGCAACTGGGGATACAAAATAATGTAATAACGCAAATTTTCACACAAACGACACTACAGAGACGTGATGTATATCATTATTGCTTTCCCAAGTGATGAGATGAAAAAGACAGAGAAGGCGCCTGATGACTTTAAAGTCAGTGTGAAATCAAAATTTAGAATGTTTGTTTTGCTAGCTCATATTTTTATACTTAAGGTGAATTATTAATCCGTGCAATTTAGTCCACTGAAAAATAATGTATGCTTTAGTAATCTTCAAGCAAAGTCTGAGCATTTGCTTCCACATTTGGAGTGGTGGTTCTTCTGTTAGCGTCAACTTGAGAGTTTTTATAGCAACTGCCACGGCCCTTTTAATGTTAGTTTGCTATGAGGGAATGATGCACACGAGAAAGTTTAAATTTAAATGGTCAAAAATAAATGTGGATTTTTGTTGATTAATGAAAATATTCTTTCATTAATTTTAAATGGTCGAAAATAAAAGTGGATTTTTTTTAATGATGAAAATGATTTTTTGTTAAATTTAAACGTTCAAAATGAAACGTGGATTATTTTTTATGATGAAAATAGTTTTTTCGTTAAAGTTAGATGGTCAAAATTAAATGTAAAATATTGTTAAATTGCGAAAATATTTTTTCATAAAATTTAAATAGTCAAAAATAAATGTGGCTATTTGTTGAATAATGAAAATAATTTGTTGTTAAATTTGAATGGTCGAAATTGCATGTGGTTTTTGTTTTAGAACAGAAATATTTTGTTGTTAAATTTAAATGATCGAAAATAAATGTGGATTTTTTTTAAATGATGAAAATAGTTTTTCGTTAAATTAAATGTTCAAAATTAAATAGTGATTTTTTTATGCTGAAAATATATTTTTGTTAAATTTAGATGGTCAAAAATAAATGTAGAATATTGTTGAATAATGAAAATATTTTTTCATAAAATTTAAATGGTCAAAAATAAATGTGGATTTTTGTTGAATAATGAA
>CAIGQZ010001210.1:2832404-2843067 GCA_903798205.1 Danio tinwini
TTTAAATGGTCAAAAATAAATGTGGATTTTTGTTGAATAATGAAAATATTTTGTCGTTAAATTTAAATGGTCGAAAATAATTGTGGATTTTTTTAATAACAAAAGTATTTTGTCGTTAAATTTGAATGGTCGAAAATAAATATGGATTTTTGTTTAATAACGAAAATATCTTTATTCACAAAGAGACATCACTTATGTAAGTCATACAAGATACTCAAAATTCCCATTAAGAGCGCTGAACCACTGAACCTCACTTCGAGACGTCTTTCTACAGAGCAAGACTTAGCAATAAAAACCAAACGAATGATTATAAAACTCCAATACTGCCCCACGAACAACTCGCAGATGTTCAGAAGTGATATTTTTGAATTCAGTTGAAAGGATACTATATTTGTTATTAGAAAGAAACTGATGAATCTGTTTGCTTGTATGAGGTCAACGTTTTAGTTCTTTTTTTCTTGTATTCTTGTGTAGTTGGAATGAAAGCAAATGTATTGGCGTCTTTGATTGCTGTTCGTATTATTATTGTTATGAATACTATTATTATTGTTGCTATTTATATCCAAGGGACATTATTAGTAGACGTAGACTTTGTTATAATCATGTAGAAAACACTTTTTTGTTTTGTTTTCAATGCCTTGTCAGGGGTTTTTTTCGTTTCGTTTTCTTCTTCTCCCGATAAATACAGAATCAAAGCCTGCAAAACCTGGCACCAAATCTACAACTGCACTGCCCCTGTGTGTGTGTTTATTCTCACTCGAAAATTCTGTTCTCATTTTGTTTGGGTCAAGATTCCCACCGCACCAAAGTTTTCTGTGCAGTTCTTGCAGGCTCCGTACGGTTGTGCTTAATCTCAGGAAAATAAAATGGAGGGAAAGAATCGCAGATAAAGATGTGTGATGCTGACTACTGTATTCTACACACCTGGCTAACATATTATATACACTTGAAGAATATGAGAGAAAATGCGAATTTAGGAATATTGCTCGAGTATTACTACAAGTTCTCCGCTTTTGATAGGATTTCTTTTTGTTTTTGTTTTTTAGAAATGATGCATCTACTCTGGAAAAAATGGCTCATTGCAAATTGTTGCAGGTAATTAATATGTGCTGGATTTAAACTAACTAATTAAGTTGAACATTACTCGGTTTCATTTGTTTAAATTCAGCACATATAAATAGTTTGCAACCACTTACCTTAAAAAAAGTAAATGCAATGAATTATTCTTTGGTGTGGCTTCAAAGATGAACTGATGATGTCATGTGAATACACAAAACAAAAACATTGCAAACAAAATGATTGTCTGGCACTGGTCAAAATGATCTAAAAGTTCCTGAATTATGACGACAAGTAATAAAATGTTTAATTTTCAGAAGATTTAGGTCAAAATTAAGTGAGTTTTTCCTTAAAACAAGCTAAATAATCTGACAATGTGGTAAGAAAGTAATCATGTGTTCCTTTTGAAATTTTTCGAAGACTCTAGAATAAACAAGACGTGTAGTTTTGAATGGGGAAAAGTGTAGTGGTCAATATGGCGAATGAAGCCCCGTCTACTAGTACAGGAGCCAATCATTGATCGATATAGATGTTTCTCCGGAGCAGAATCAGACGTGTGCTTTTTTGAGTTTATGTGCTCAACAAATGTGCTGGAATCACAGTGAATACTTGCTTCACAGACATGAGAAATATATCCACATAAAGCTTGAAATTTGCACTTTTAAATGAACCAACTACACTTGAAAACAAAATAGTTTTGCTTTTGTAATCTGTATGAAACGAACATTAGATACACTATCAAAAAGCACATCACATGACAGCAAAAAACGCCACAAACTTGTAAACAAAAAGTCACTGTCATTTCTGGAGGAGATTCACCATCAAGACCAAGTTGTGAATTACTTCAGAAGAGCAGCGCAATCATTAGCCAGAGGATTATAATGTGTAGAATGGTCAAAAATAGGGGTGTAACGGTTCACGGATCAACTGTGGATCACAACCCATGGTTCAGAACGCACGCGACTCGCGGATTAATAACTTTTTTGAATTTGTAAGTGATCCAACATTTATAACAATCGCAGAGAGATCGCCGGAGTAAATGCTTTAAGTTATTAATTAAAGGTGTTTTCTGTCACTGTATATTTAGCCTGCATTAATGCATTCAGTGTAAAGCTGCACCATTAAACATTGAAAGATCGTGATCTCAGTTCAAAACCCGTGCAACATGAACGATAAATGATAACGATTTTCATGTTTATTAATCCTTCAAATCGCCTCATTCAAATCTGCGTTTGATCAATAGGGATTCAGTTTAACAAACAGTTAAATAACACAGAAATGCTGGAGAACAGTTTAAAGTTCAGATATAAACACTGACGTTTATGGTAAAGATTAAAATCACCCTTTAATGAAACTTGACGCTGGTGATTGTTGTAGCAATTACATCGTGTAACCACTAGGAGGCGACAAACAGCCATCAAAATTGTCACTGAATAGGTTTTTAAAAATTAACCACATATAATGAAGCATGAAGTTTTATGTGTGAATTTTTGAATCATTAATTGAAAATAAATATATGTTGTACAAAATGTTAGATTTCTATATTTAGCATTATCAGCAACAGTAGAAAAAATAATTTTTCCTATTGAATCTTTTCTTTTAGCTGGTTCTTTTTTGATTTTTATTTTTAATAAAATTACAGGTTTTAAGTTCTGTTGGTTAAAAACAATAGTTTTTGCAGTAATATTTTTGTATAATGGAGAGCAAATTACATTTGTCTCCTCCCTTTTTTGCTGATCTAAAAAATGGTCCAATCCATAACTCAAAATCCATAGTGTGATCCGAACCGTGAGATTTGTGATCCGTTACACCACAAGTCATAAATGAGGTTGGTGTCGTGACCTCGTTCCTTTCAAGTGCGCATGCGCATTAGCTCGGGCTACCTGAAAAAGTGCAGATTTAGTTTGATTTGAAACTAATCTTATGAGGCAGTTGTTTAATTCTATTGGTTATTCCTAATATGTAATGTAATCGTAAGCTAAGCTAACAATTTTGAAGAATTTGATGTTTACCCATTCAGACAGAATGCCCGAGCATACTGCCCAAGAGGCTTTCAAAGAAGGACGCCGAGTGACTTGTCTTTAAGGGACTTTGTTATTTTACTTATCCCATTATCAGATTAATTTTCATTATTTTCAGTAGAAACTCGCTTAATTTTAACTTGTAATTTCTGATTTTATTTATTCTGTTGGCAGATTACTTTTGATTATTAACCTAATTTTGATTTGTGATTTCTGAAAATAAACTGAAAGCAAGCTAAATAATCTGACAATGTGGTAATAAAAATAAAACAATCTTGTTTCCGATGAGATGATTTTATTATCCCATTATCAGATTAATTTGATTGCCTTGAAGTAAAACTGACTTGATTTTCTATATATATTTCTATTACCCCATTACCCCCAAAGTTTGTTTTAAAAAATCAAAAGTGAGTTTTTACTCAAAATAATCGAATAATGGGATAAATAAAATAATCTTATTTCAAACAGAAAACAAGATAATTTTATTTTTATTACCACAT
Source organism: Danio tinwini (assembly GCA_903798205.1). Taxonomy (NCBI): domain Eukaryota; kingdom Metazoa; phylum Chordata; class Actinopteri; order Cypriniformes; family Danionidae; genus Danio; species Danio tinwini. The sequence continues at coordinate 2,835,982 of CAIGQZ010001210.1, forward strand.
TGTCAGATTATTTAGCTTGTTTTAAGTAAAAACTTGCTTAATTTTGACTTGTAATTTCTGCAAATAAACTTAAAGCAAGCTTAATAATCTGACAATGTGATATTAAAAATAATATCTTGTTTCAGATTAATTTGATTGCCTTAAAGTAAAACTGACTTAATTTTCAGAAAATAATGTTTTAATTGTACAGAAAATGCTCCGTAATTTAATATATATATATATATATTTCTATTACCCCCATATTCAGATTATTATCGGTTTGAAATAAGATTATTTTATTTACCCCGTTGGCAGATCATTTTTGATTATTAACTTAATTTTGACTTGTGATTTCCAAAAACAAAATTAAAACATGCTAAAAAAATCTGACAATAATAAATAATAATAAAAATAAAACAATCTTGTTTCCGATGAGATGATTTTATTATCCCATTATCAGATTAATTTGATTGCCTTGAAGTAAAGCTGACTTGATTTTCTAAAAATAATGTTTTATTCGTATAGAAAATGCTTTGTAATTTAATATATATATTTCTATTACCCCATTGTCAGATTATTTCGCTTGCTTTTAGTTTGTTTTCAAAAATTACAAGTCAAAGGTGAGTTTTTACTCAAAATAATCAAAGTAATCTGATAATGGCATAAATAAATTTATAAATAAACAATATCTTGTAATACCGAAAACAAAATTATTTTATTTTTATTGCCACATTGTCAGATTATTTAGTTTGTTTTAAGTAAAAACTCGCTTAATTTTGACTTGTTATTTCTGAAAATAAACTTAAAGCAAGCTTAATAATCTTAATAATGTGGAAATAAACATAAAATAATCTTTTTTTCAGATTATTTTTTTTCTTTTAAAGTAAAACTGCCTCAATTTTCTGAAAACAAACTATGCTTGTCTCAAAAATCATAATTTAATATACATTTTTTGATATTTTGACTAGAAATGAGACAACATCTCTTAAGGCTGGTTGTACTTCAGCGTCAAGCACACGCGTATGCTCCGACGCAGCCTTTCTATGGTCACACAGCCCTCGAATTGTAACTACAAGTCACAACGACACATAGTGCAAGCTCTTTTATTGGTTGGCTTGGTAGCGGTGACATGTGGGCGGGACCGAGAGCCACGAGCTCGATAGAGCGAGTGTTTACAAGTGTCAAGTCCCCTGAAGTAGCTCTAGATGGAAACTGTTGTTTTGTGTTCACCTTATAATGAAAGTTGTCGCACGTCCGCCGGTTTCTGCTTCTGAATGAGCGAATTTCAGCTACTTTAAGGTAGTGTTCTGAAAAAACAAAACATCCGTGAAGAAACTGGACACAGAGGAACATAACCTACTGCCAACTAGCGCTTCAGAAGTGTTATTGCAGAGCAACACAAACAGCACGCAGAAGTATAAATGCATGACTATACGCAATGCAAGCGCCGTGGGTCAAGCCGATCAGTCGACGCAGAAGTATAAACCAGCCTTAAGAAAGCATCTTTATTATTTAGTATTGTTTTGCAGTGTGTCTGTAGTTACGATTTAAGTGTGTGTGTGTGTGTGTGTTAAAACCGTGCCGGAGTGTTTTACCCACTGTGTTTCTGCTCCTTTTGTCCTGACAACTTGCCAGAATTTAATGCTCTTCTGCTGCCTAATTAGGCAGAATACAAAGAGAAAAAAAAAAATCACAAACGAACACTTTAATAATAAAACGAAAACATTTATTAAACTGCTACTGATTGTATGTATCGTTGTTGATGTTGATATTATTGTTATTGTTATATTATTATTAATGTTTCCAGTTAGAATTCTGTTCAGCACTTTTTACTTTGGGCTTCTTTGTTTTATCCCAATATTTATGAGTTTAGATGAAACTGTAAATAGTGTAAACAAATGTGCCTTTTGACTCATTCTGAACGTTTTCTACATTTAACAGAAGGAATATATTGTACTGCAATATAATTTTTAACAAACAATAAAATTTTAAGAGTTTGTTCAAATCGCTGCTTTTGTGTCTGTCAGTCGATTTTTATGGATTTCACTGGAATATTTAAAAGGCGAATAGAAAAAGGTTTTAGTTTTCTTTATTTTAGTTGTTGCAATTTTAACAAAAAAATTAACTAAATAAAAATTAGACATGTTTTTGTTGAACAATGAAACTTTTTAGAATTAAATTTAAATGGTCAAAATTAAATAAAATAATTTGTATTTTTATGATTATTATTATTATTATTATTAAAATACATGTAGATTTTTGGTGAATAACGAACATATTTGTTATTAAATTTAAATGGTCAAAATGAAATAAAATCAAATAGTTATTATTATTAAAATTAATTGTGGATTTTTGATGAATAAAAATGTTTTTTCGTTAAATTTAAATGGTCGAAAATTTTATTATTATTATTAAAATTGTGGATTTTGATTTTATTTAACAAAAATATTTTATTTTGTAAAATTAAATGTTCTACATTAAATTATTATTATTATTATTAATTTTAAATGTGGATTTTTGTTGAATAAAATATTTTTAATAATTTTAAATGGTTAAAAATGTCATTATTATTATTATTAAAATTACATTTCATTTTTTTTATTTAACAAAAAACATTTTGTTAAATTAAAATGGTCAAAATTGTGTTCAATTATTATTATTATTATTATTATTGTTATTAAAATGTAGATTTTTGTTAAATAACAAAAATATTTTTTTATTAAATTTAAGTGTTTAAAATGTTATAACAATAATTATTATTAGTATTATTATTAAAATTAAATGTGGATTTTTAAAATAACAAATATATTTTTCGCTAAATTTAAATGTTCAAAATGAAATCAAATTAAATTATTAATATTATTAAATGTAGATTTTTGTTGAATGACAAATATTTTTTCATTAAATTTAAATGTTTAAAATTAAATTATTATTAGTATTATTATTACAATTGTGTAGATCATTTTTTTTAATAACAAATATATTTGCTAAATTTAAATGTTCAAAATGAAATACAATTTAATTATTATTAAAATTAAATGTGGATTTTTGTTGAATAAATTCATATCAATAAAAAAATTGTGTTATTTTAAATGGTCGAAATTTCAATTATTATTATTATTATTAAAATTACAATTGGATTTTTTTATTAAACAAAAATATTTTTTCTTAAATGTAATTGGTCAAAAATTGGATTTTTTTAAATGTTTTTGTGTTTTACTTTTTTTACTCTTCCAATAGCAACAGTTTTAGTTATTTATTTTAGCTATAAATGTATAGACCATTTTAATGTTTTAATTGGCAAGGCAAGACAAGGTTATTTATATAGCACATTTCAGACATTCAAAGTGCCTTACATAAACAAGAATAAAAGAATTGGCCCATGAACATTTTCTGCTTGTTGTACGAACAATTGCATTACTGTAACAAGAGATAATCATAGCTTAACGTTAATACAGTTATCATAACATTATTTATCAGTGTGTGGACCTTTCTGGATTCCCAAAAGCTGTGGAAATTGAAAATGTAAAACAAGAAATATGCAGTTTTATTGTTTACATCCCTCAAAATGGTCTATATTGCCTGATCTCGCGAGGAATGGTAACTATTTTATGTAGCATTATAAATCAGCATCCTAAGAAGCAGGGGAGGGGGTGAGAAGATCCCATGTGTATTTATGATTTTTGCTTTGGAAATTAAGATGCTTAGTTTTGTAATTCAGGGCCTAAATGGTGTTATTTTTTTAAAGAAATGAAATAACCAACAACAACAAAAGGTGTGATTGCTCATCTTTTACAATGACTACACAGTGCTCAGTGTTCTGTCCTGTTCTGGTGTCTCTCTTCCCAAAGTTAGACAGGCAGATAAACTCTTTCCAGTACGTAAGATTGTGGGAGAATGTCGCTTTATTCCCATGTTGAGTACGATGAAAATGTATATACAAATGAAGTCAGAATTATCAGCCACCCTTTGATTATTATTATTTGTTTTCTTTTTAAATATTTCCCAAATGATGTTTAACAGAGCAAGGAAATGTTCACAGTATGTCTGATAATATTTTTTCTTTCTGAGAAAGTCTTATTTTGGCTAGAATAAAAGCAGTTTTTTTTTATTAACATTTTATGGTCAATATTATTAGCCCCTTTAAGCTTTTTTTTTCCGATAGTCTACAGAACAAACCATCATTATACAATAACTTGCCTAATTACCCTAACCTGCCTAGTTAACCTAATTAGTGAAGCCTTTAAATGTCACTTTAAGCTGTATAGAAGTGTCTTAAAGAATATCTAGTCTAATATTATTTACTGTCATCATGGCAAAGATAAAATAAATCAGTTATTAGAGATGAGTTATTAAAACTATTATGTTTAGAAATGTGTTGAAGAAATCTTCTCTCTGTTAAACAGAAATTGAGGAAAAAAATAAACAGGGTGCCTAATAATTCAGGGGGGCTAATAATTCTGACTTCAACTGTACATCCAGTAAGCCTTGGTTATCTCTGTGTACATAACATTAATATGCGAGTTAGAATATAAATACAAGCAAACAATAAACTTACAGACAATGCTGCTTGGTAGGGTTGCAGCAGCTGATCATAAGTTCTGTCTTAATCTGGAATGTAAAGTCCACACTAGAGGCTTACTAACTACTAGATAGTTGTAACAAAATTAGTTCTTCGGTTGCACCACATGTTCTTAAGGCAAACTTAGTAGGCCGTAAGCTCAATGCTTCAGCCATTCCCAGCCTGGTTTAGCAGGTCAGGCTGGGAGATGACCAGCTAAAATCAGCTTGACTAGCTTAGCCAGACTGGGAGACCAGTCAAAATCAGCTACACTGTAAAAAATGCAGGGTTCCACATAATTCATTCATGTTGATCCAACACAAATCCATTAAGTTAACTTAACACTTTTAACAAATTGATGTGGATTGAACATAAATTAAGTTGTCCCAATGAAATGTGAAGAATTGTCTTGGTTCAGCTCATTTTAATTAAGTAGTTTGAACAAGCAATAAATTATATTTTTTGAGTGTGAGTCCATCTTAAACCAGACTGGTCATGCTGGTTTTTGCTGGTCTTTCCCAGCCTGACAAGTTAAGACTTGGCTGGAAATGTCTGAAACCCCTCAGGCTGATCAACCAGCTTAGGCTGGTTTAAGTTGTTTTTTTCAGCAGGGCAGGCATTAACTTCATTCATTCATTTTCTTTTCCGCTTAGTCCGTTTATTAATCAGGGGTCGCCACAGCGGAATGAACCGCCAACTTATCCAGCATATGTTTTACACAGTGGATGCCATTCCAGCTGCAGCCTATCTCTGGGAAACGTCCAAACACACTCATTCACACACATACACTACAGACAATTTAGCTTACCCAATTCACCTGTACCGCATGTCTTTGGTCTTGTGGGGGAAACCGGAGCACCCGGAGGAAACCCACGCGAACGCAGAGAGAACATGCTAACTCCACACAGATACACCAACTGACCCAAGGCTCAAATCAGCGACCTTCTTGCTGTGAGGCGAATGTGCTACCCACTGTGCCACCGTGACGCCCAGGAATTAACTTATGCTTTCTAAATATTAATAATAAATAGACAATCCAGCACACTCAGCATAAAAAAAACATTTATTATTAATATTTTTATCCATTTCTCAGTGTATATATATATATATATATATATATATATACAATATATTATGTTTTATTAAAGTGTTATACTCATTAATATAGGAGTTTGGTCATCGAACATCTTTAGAAATAGAAAAATAATGCATGTAAATTGAAACGTTATTGCAGACAAAGAAATTTCATTTTCCTCTTGATTTTTGCCCCCCATATCAATTTTTTGGACAGCTCTTCAGTCTTTTGTGTTAGATTTGTCTTTATAATCTAATGTAGATGTGCAAATACATTACTGTGAAGCATCCTATAGAAAACATGAATGTAAAGGAGATCAGACTTGACTTGTGCCCTAAATAAAGCACATGTTTACACAGAAGAGGAACTTTGTTACAGGAAGGATGTATGGAGAAATGTTGAAGACTTCTTGATCTTAATCCGATTGCTTATTTTGAGCTTCTTTATTAAAGCAATGCCATTTCCTGATGCTTTATTCCTCTCGAATCCTCTCCTAAGTAGTATATTATCTGAATCTAAACGCTTGCTCTCATTGTGTTTTAGAAGAAAACGCTCCACTTATTTTGTAAATAGGCTTGTTTTATAAGTCTTTTAGAGCTTAAATGTTGAGTTTGATCATTTTTTATTCCATTAGGTCCATCTGTGGGTCAGGCGGGAGCAAATTTAGCTTCATTGAATCAGATTAGACCATTAGCATCTTGTTTAAGTTGTTTTAAAAGAGTTTAGATCATTTTCATATTCAAAGCTTGATTCTTCTGTAGTTACAACAACTGTAGTAAGCTGCTATTTTCCATGCTGATATGGCTAGGAATTATACGGTGCAATATTCAAGGGACTTAAGGAAATTATATTGTGCAGCAATTTTTACCTACTGACTATTTTCAGGTGCTGCGTAATATCATTGCAGTCATAGAAACTAACATTTTTAATATATTATAAGTGCAATTTTCAATATCAATGAGCAATAGTTATGTATTAATTTGCGACAAGGATCCTCATCAGAGCCATAAAACATTACTGTGCTACAGCAATCCACATGTAAAAAATAATTGAAATGTTTTGAGGCTAAATTTAAATCATATGTCACCAAACTGCTATTGTTTTAGAGTCTGATGCCTGCTTTACAAATATTATAAAAAAGTATGAAAATATATGCTTAAATCCCTCAAGTAGGGGACCAAATAGGGGACCTTATATGGTCACCAGTAAACCAGTGTTACCCGGTGGTGATGTCTGGTACTGCACACAAACAAAATACTACTGAATCATTTTTTTTAAATATAAAGTTTAAATTTGCAATATAATGGTTCAAATATTTAGTTTAGATTTTCTGTCAATTTTAGGCTGAAACCAGTTTTGTACATTTGTTTATTATTTTCTTCAACTTCAAAGCACATAAAGTAAACTTTTGTTTTCTGATTTCTTTTTTTTTAGTTTTAATAATTGTTTGATGATTTGATTTTTTCACTTT
>CAIGQZ010001210.1:2843077-2872553 GCA_903798205.1 Danio tinwini
TTAAATAATGTCAAAACAAGCTAAATGTAGCTGTATACTATACATTTTATTTAAAAAGACATTTCTTAAAAAAACAGTTAACACCAGTTAACTACACATCAGAATCAGTTTTATTGCCAAGTGTGCTTCACACACACAAGGAATTTGTTTTGGCAACAGAAGCTTTCAGTGTACATAAAGTGACGAGTGACAACACAAAATTAAATACAAGAAAGAAAAGGCAATAAACATTAAACAGAGATGCAGTTAGTCAAAAAGATCTGGATGTTGAATTGTATGTACAGATGTGTTGTAAATATACAGGTTATAAGGTGCTGTGTACAAGTGCGTATGAGAAAGTATTGCACGTTTATTGCACAGTAGGGGAATATATAACTGTTCATGAGGTAGATGGCCTGAGGAAAGAAACTTTTCCTGTGTCTGGCTGTTTTTGTGCTTGGTGCTCTGTAGCGCCGACCAGACGGTAACAGTTCGAACAGGTAGTGTGCTGGGTGCGGGCGTCCAGAGTGTTTTTACGAGCCCTTTTACTCACTCTGGAAGAGTACAGTTCTTGAAGTGTAGGAAGGGTAGTGCCAGTGATTCGTTCAGCAGTCCGGACTATTCGCTGTAGTCTACGAAGGTCGGTTTTGGCAGATGAGCTGAACCAGACGGTGATTGAAGTGCAGAGGATGGATTGGATGACAGCTGAGTAGAATTGTACGAGCAGCTCCTGTGGCAGGTTGAACTTCCTCAGCTGACGAAGGAAGTACAGTCCATATATATCACCATATATCATGATACAATAAATATTGTGATATATTGCAATAGTTTGTATTAGTATGTGTCACATTATATTGACAACTTAATAAAGTCGGCAGGCAAATTAAAATTCCAATTCCAATTTATTTTCCATCAATTTCAGTTCATTAGAACTGCACAGTGTGATTGAACAGAGAACTATGTATATTGCAAAGCTTACAAATTACATTTATTTTTTGTCTAATTCAGTACTCCCTGGTATAGCATTTAGGGTTGGGCTATGTTGACCAATTTGGCATTGTTTGATGTCTAATGTGAAACATGGCAATGGACGATGGCATCGTTGTCATAGGCGGAGGTGAATTAATTATTTATAAATAATTCATAAATTCATAACAAATTAATTATTTGTAGCCTACCGTTTCAACTACCTGGCCCGCATGGCCTTTGTTTTACTCATAGCCAAATCATAAATAAAATAACAAATAAATAAATAAATAAAGATAAATTACACACAAATTACCACCTGTCAATCACTTTTTGTCGAGGGACTCTGGCATGACTAGGCAGAGTGAACTGTGCCGTTATGGCGCTCCCTATACGCAGAGTACGCAGGTTGCGTAGGGCCTCAACTCCAGAGGGGGGCACCATCTCGGTTGCACAAAAAAAAAAAATAATAACATTTATTTAATAATATTAACATAAACTGAGTGTAAATAAAATATATGTTGATAATATGTTGTTAAATACATTATTAAAAATTTATTTTTGACGACCACAAAAACAAACTTGTGACGTATTTTTTTTTCTGTGTACGCGCATAGACGCGTGCACGTGACGCGGTCCGGTCCACTTATCTTTGCGGCTGCTAGCAGCATATAATTGATGCAAGTTGCAGCTCTATACCTGGAAAAAGACAGCAGCAGTCTGGAGCTGAGAAGAGGAATAAAGTACAAGAAGTGATCGTGTGCATCACTTTCAGGTCATTTATGTCCTTGAATAGAAAACATATTTTTGGTTGTTCAAGTAAATTAGTGAGGCTACCGTTTAAACTTCTCTACAACTGCACCAAATCTGCCTTATTTGTTGTTGTTTGCGTTCAGTTTCTTGCTTTGCGGCTCTGCATTGTGCTTAAACTATGACAGCACATGTTCTATGACTTTTGGCGTTTGCCCCTCTTCCCCATGTTGCTGATAATTAAACTCAATTATTTTTATTAACTTGTGCAATACTTTACAATTCTGTTTGCACACCAGCTAATGTTACATACACATACACATGCACTGCACAATTATTTCACTGTTATGTATTATTTATTATTATATAGTTATTATATTATATTATATTATTAGATATTATATAATTCTGTGTTTACTGTTTTTTTTTACTGTTATTGCTTGTATCACTGTAATGACAATAAAGTCTCTTTAGCCTTTATATCAGTGGATTGGTGTGTTTTTAGGCCGTTTTTTCCTTTTTGTACTGTACATTACAATTTGAAATAACAAAAGTGACTCGTTCTGTGATTTCTGAAAGATCAATAATATAAAATGAGTCAAATTATTGTTCGACACAGGCCATGGACTATTTTCATTGCATGAATTCATTAATGATGATTTGTTTTCTGAATGTTAAATTGTTTTGTTTAAAAATGCACTCATTGATTCTTAAAAACCACAAAAGTCTTTGCTTTATACTGACAGCAAGGCTCTGTTTGTCACCAGAGATTATAATGCATGTTAAATCCACATTTAGGTTGTAGTTTAGACACATTTCGAGGAGTGCTGGACTAGCCCGTTGTTTTAATGGTATGTTGTTTTTCTTTAAATGACTGATTTCTTCTGTATTGTACATGCAAGTTCAATGCTGAAATTTGCCACAAAAGAAGATGAGGTGTCCTGATCCAGCACTGCTCCAGAGACACCAGCAGCTGCACAGGTACAGACACGGGGTGCAGCACTGAGAACCGGCCATCTACACAGGTACAGAGAGGGTTTATTCCTTATCTTTTGTAAATGTTTAAAACTTTAAAAAGTGTTTATTTTAATCTAAACTATTATTTTGTATAATTTTGAGTGTTTAAATGCACATTTATGTATATAAATAAATAAATATATGTTTAAATACATATGTTTGTGTGTTTTTGTTCCTCTTTGGGGGGGGGGGGGTCCACACACTTGGTTGGTAAAAAAGCTGCACAACCAACAGGAGCTAACCAACCGTATCAGGTTTTCACTAAAATTACTGAGTACAAGCGTGAAAGTGAAAAACTGAAGCAGTGTACTGACGCTGTGAGACGTTACCTGAGAGAATCAAAAGACAAAAGAGTCATTAGATAGAGACAAGATTAATTAAATATCACGTTTAACAACTAACTTATAGTAAGACACAATCCAGCGGTACATCCTTGATAAACTGTCCGTACCAATGACTGTATAAAATATAAAGTCCGTACACTTTTCTGGAGTTCAGACGAGCACATGACTGTGTGTGTGTGTGTGTGCGTGTGTGTGTGTGTGTGTGTGTGTGGTCACATGATGTGTGTTTTCAGCGGATGGAGGGCTGTTCAGAAATGCTTGGTGAAACGCCAGTGTGGATGTGGATCATTTTCGTTCTAAATTGCCATTTTAAAACTAAGCTGTATCAGTGTAAACGGGGTCTGAGTGTGTGTTTTTCACTAGCGGGTTTGCAACGGAGACGGGATGGGGCGGAGGATCGGTGATGCCGCCTCAGCATCATGATGTCTATAGCATCTATGTCTATGGCTATGGCATGTCTATGGCATCGTCTATCGACCCAAACCTAATAGCGTTAAAACCAAAGTGCAACCACACGTCAGCTCTAAAAGCTGGAGGCACCTTTTATTTTCCGCCATGCTCACTCTTGCTTACTTCTGATCACGTAATACTTGGCGTTTTGTTGATCGCGAATTAGCGACATCTACAGGAGCGGAGGACGAGGTCATTTGGCACAACTTGAATCAATACTTGAGGTTGGACTATCGATATCGTAAAATAAATTATCGCGATAGTTAGATGTATCGATATATTTTTGCACAGCCCTAATAAATATGTTGATTTGGAGCTGTTTCATTGTAAATAAATAGTTAAATGGTCAGTAATACGTTTTATTATTATTTACAAAAGAAAAAATAAATAGTATACATTAGCAGCAAATAAATGATCAAACAGTTCAACTTATTAGCTATTATAATTAAATAAAATCAAGCTATCAATTCTCATTAGCCGTTTCTTCACTGTATAACTGACTCATTCTGATTAAAGAGCAACGAATGAATCTCTTATTTATTTAGAGTTTTTTTCGTTTGATTACATTAAATAACAGGCGTCACTTTAAAAATGCAACCATCTAACGTTATAAAGCAAGCATTTAATTGGTTTCCTAACTTTTTAAGCTTATTTAGGACAAAATTAGTTGTGTTTGGAAAAAAACCCCCACCAAGATCAACATCTTTAGATAATATTATTATTAATTATGTGTATATGTCTGTTTAAACACGCACCCAAAACCCAGCCTCCATTTTAAATCGCGTGTACAGAATCTGTTTGGGAAACAGCCTCTGTTTATCACTATTGAGCGCGTCAGCTGACAGTCACGCACCGCTATATGACTGTTTTGAGGATTGCATATGAAGGGGAGGCGGCAACTGTAATAAAAGGAAAGGGAATCCCGCCGTTTTTATATTTATTTCAACGTGTTTCCCTTTCAAAGCGAAAGCACAGAACAGACTCACATTTAAGAGCAAAGGGCGGCCCCTGGTGGTTCGGCTGTATGGGTTGCGTATAGGGAGGCTCTGCTCTTTAATGTTTTTTTAATGTTTATTTGCCACCTTTCAGAGAAAGACTGAAAATACGGGAGAAGTATGGGAAAATACCGTTACGGGATGATAGCGGGATAGAACTGTAAAATACGGGAGAATCCCGGGAAAAACAGGAGGGTTCACAGGTATGGTGTGTGTGTGTGTGTGTGTGTGTGTGTGTGTGTGTGTGTGTTCTTTTTAATGTAAACTTTATAAATGCTTTTCAAAACATTTGTAACATGTAATGGTCATGCCAATAATGCAATTATTGGATTGAATTGAATTGAAGAGAGAGAGAGAGAGAGAGAGAGAGAGAGAGAGAGAGAAAGAGAGAGAAAGAGAGAGGTTTGCCTCCTTTAAAACTCTCCTGTCTTTTGTCAGACAGGGAGACTGAGCAGAGGAACACTGGGCAGCTTGTTATTGTTCCGCTTCTTTATATGTTTCAGGGTGTGTTGTCTGTAAGTGTTTATAAAGGCTGCTTGTATTGTTGCTGTGTACGACTTTCTTATCACAAATATTGCTCATGCAGTGCTTTCAGCTGATGAGCACCACAACAGGCTGCGTTACCTCTCTGCCATCATGTCATTCCGTAATGCAGAAGTGTGCGACTTGCGTGTGTTGAGTACGTAACTTATCTGAAAGGCACATGATCGCTCACGTCTCGTTCCTGCCGCAGATTGATTGGTGTAACGTCTTGTATACAAAGCATCACTGACAATCCTGTACACAGCGCTAAAACATTTAGTTATGCAGAAATTATTCAAATTTAGTTAAAATATCGATACTCTTAAAAAATATCGATACCAAATTAAAAGCTTCTCGAGCATCGATGTGCACATCCCTAATGAGAAGCACTTCTTTTAGACAGCCTCGTAAAACAACAACAGGACATGGCAGAATTTGTTCTTATTGGCTTTGTGGCTGTTCATCAAGACGACGACAAGGTTTGTTTGAGCTCGGGTCATCCATGGCTAGGCCCACACGGAATCTGCGCGCGCAGAATTCCGCAGATTTTCTGCAGATTTTCACCGATTTTTAGCCCATCATTAATTCTGTTTATTTACGTAAAGTTAACTATTCACAGTTAATCTAATTGGATTTGCATTTTAAACATTAAATACAAGTTAAAAATATATTATTTTTTATTTAACATATTAAGGTTTTAGTTATGATACTCCCAAAATAATTCAGCAGATTTTTACCAAAATTCTCAGCAGAAATAGCAAAAAACGTAACGAAAGGGTGCCGAAAAAGTGGTACAGTACAGTAAAAGTGTACCGAACCGTACCGTACCACTCAGTGGAAACGGGCCATTAACTTCCAGTGGTAATTTTTGCTGTCCTGACGAATGTAAGATCTTGTCTGACTTTGACTTGACCGGCCTTTTGATTTAGCACACATGATGTTTCATATTTGAGGTACCGGTCTTGTGGCTTTCATATACATAAATCGCTTCACAGCCGCTGCATATTACATACCCAGCACTTAATTCAACTTTGTTAACCACTTTGCTAAAACGCTCCCACACAACACTTTAACTTTTGTTTTGTTTTTAATTCTCCTTTTTTAAGTATCTTTTCATCTCCATCTGCTTTAACAAATGTGTCTAAAAAATACAAAGCAAAAATCTTTAATAATTAAACTCCACAACCCACCCTCAATTAATCATAATGTATTTTTATTACCCAACCTGCAGATTTTTCGCAGCGCCTGTGAATATAACCGCCATCATGTAGCTCCGCCCTCTTTTGAAAAGAGCACAATCTCATTTGCATTTAAAGTGACCAAAACGCCACAAGTAGGATCAAAGCCTTAAAAGGTCAGTTTCAGAGAGTTATAAACGTTATTTGTGGGGTATTTTAAGCTGAAACGTCACACACACACACACATACACTTTAGGGACACCAGAGACGCATTTTACATCTTGTAAAAAGGGGCAAAATAGGTCTCCTTTCAAGCAAAAAACTTTAATTAATCAGTTTTGATTGATAACATTAATTAAAAAATGTATTTTAATGTAATTAAATGTAAAATATTTTTACTTACTACGTTTTTGTGTTGTTTCTAGTCTAAATATTTATAAATTCTTAAATCAAGAAGCACCGGGTCTATAGACATGCACGAGGATCAAATCAAAGTTGTTCGTTTTTCCTCCGGGTGCTCAGGTTTCCCCCACAGTCCAAACACAAGCGCTATAGGGGAACTGATGAACTAAATTGGCCCTAGTGTATGAGTGTGTGTATGAATGAGTGTGTATGGGTGTTTCCCAGTACTGAGTTGCAACTGAAAGGGCATTCACTGTGTAAAGCATATCCTGGAATAGTTGGCGGTTGATGGCGACCTCTGATAAATAAGGGACTAAGTCCAAGGAAAATAAATGAATGAATTATTCTATTTACCCATTGGCAGATTATTCTGCTTGTTTTAAGCGTAATTTTAACCTAATATTTCCGAAAACAAGACAATATTTTTTGCTTTTCTAGAAAATGCTTCTTGATTTAAGAATTTTGTAATATTTGGACTATAGCGATATTTTGTATTAAAAATATTTCAACTCTACCTATTTTTGACTCTCTCCATCCTCAATCATTCATTCAGCTACAGTTGTCATCACATAATTAAGTCTGATTTTCTTTTGTTTGTGTGTTTACTCAGCTAAATAAACATTAGCACGAAACATTCTCTTTCTGTCATACATTCATTTATTCATTTTCCTTCGTCTTATTTATCAGAGGTTACCACAGCGGAATGAACCACCAACTATTCCAGCATATGTTTTACGCAGCGGATGCCCTTTCAGCTGCAACCCAGTACTGGGAAACACCTACTGTATACACTCACACATTCACACACACACACACACACACACACACACACACACACACACACACACTCATACACTATGGCCAATTTAGTTCATCAGTTCCCCTATAGAGCATATGTTTGGACTGTGGAGGAAACCAGAGCACCAGGGGAAAACTCACACCAACACGGGGAGAACAAGGGATACAGCTGCAGCCAGAAGTTCTTTATAAGTTATTTATTTAATTATTAATAAATTGTATTTTATTATCGTCTACTCCTACCCCAACCATCACAGTATTGTAAAATCAGTAGTTATACTGAGTATTATTCATAATATTTATTATATCACTCATTAAATTCTATTTGAAATTGCAATTTATTTTATTTTATTCAATTTTCTTTTCTTTTATTTTATTCAATTTTATTTTATTCAATTTTATTTTATTTTATTCAATTTTATTGTATTTTATTGAACCTATTGAACCTTGAACGTAGGATCCAGGAGGAACAATGCGTTTTCGTCCGGCCCGTAGTACACTGGACCAGCTCTATACCCTCACCAGGGTGCTTGAGGGTTCATGGGAGTATGCCCAACCAGTCCACATGTGTTTTGTGGACTTGGAGAAGGCTTTCGAGTCTCTCGTTTCATTCTGTGGAGGGTGCTCTGGGAGTATGGGGTCAGAGGCGCTCTGTTAGGGGCCTTCTCTTCCCTGTATGAACAGAGTAGGAGTCTGGTTCACATTGCTGGCAATAAGTCAGACTTGTTTCCAGTACATGTTGAACTCCGGCAGGGCTGCCCCTTGTCACCAATTCTGTTCATAATTTTTATGGAAGGAATTTCAAGGCGCAGCCTTGGGCTGGAGGGGATTTGGTTCGGGGAGCACAGGATTTCATCTCTGTTATTTGCAGACGATGTTATTCTGTTGGCTTCATAAAACATGGAGCTTCAGCATGCACTGGGGTGGTTTGTTGCTGAGTGTGACGCAGCTGGGATGAGAATAAGCACCTCCAAGTCCGAGGCCATGGTGCTCCACCGGAAAAAAGTGTTTTGCCATCTCCAGGTTGGAGGAAGGTCCTTACACCAGGTAGAGGAGTTTAAGTATCTTGGGGTTTTGTTCACGAGTGAGGGAAGGATGGAACATGAGATTGACAGGCGGATTGGTGCAGCGGCAGCAGTAATGCGGTCGATGTATCAGTCCGTTGTGGTAAAGAAGGAGCTGATCCAATTTAGCTTTCGATTTACCTGTCAATCTACGTTCCTACTCTCACCTATGGTCATGAGCTTTGGGTCATGACCGAAAGGACGAGATCTCGGATATAAGCGACTGAAATGAGTTTCCTTTACAGGGTGGCAGGGCGCACTCTTATGCATAGAGTGAGGAGCTCTGACACTCGAGAGGAGCTCGGAGTAGAGCCGCTGCTCCTCCACATCGAGAGAAGTCAGCTGAGGTGGCTCGGGCATCTGTTTTGGATGCTTCCTGGATGCCTACCCAGAGAGGTGTTCCAGGCATGTCCCACCGGGAGGAGGCCTTGGGGAAAACTATGTCTCTCGGCTGGCCTGGGAACGCCTCGGGATCCCCCCGGAGGAGCTGGAGAAAATGTCTGGGGAGGTGGACATCTGGGGTTCTCTCCTAAGACTGCTGGCCCCGCGACCCGACCCCAGAAAAGCGGCAGAAAATGAATAAAGGAATGAATGAATGTATTTTAGTTTATACAATTTTATTTTATTAATTTTTTTTATTATTATTATTTATCAGAGGTTACCACAGCGGAATGAACCGCCAACTATTCCAGCATATGTTTCACGCAGTGGTCGCCCTTTCAGCCGCAACTCAGTACTGGGAAACTGATGAACTAAATTGGAACTAAATTGGCCGTAGTACAGGGGTGTCCAATCTTGCTTCAACACACTTGCTTGTAGGTTTCAAACACGCCTGAAGGACTCAATTAGTACGATCAGGTGTGTTTAATTAGAGTTGGAACTAAACTATGCAGGGCTGTGGCCCTCCAGGAACTTTGACACCCCTGCACTACGGCCAATTTAGGTCATCAGTTCCCCTATAGCGCATGTCTTTTGAATGTGTGGGAAACCGGAGCACCAGGAGGAATCCCACGCCAACACGAGAACAAGGGATACAGCTGCGGCCAGATGTTCACGAGAATTATTTTTAATTTATTTAATTATTAATTAATTGTATTTTATTATCGTCTACTCCTACCCCAACCCTAACTCTAACCCTTACAGTAAGTAACAATAATTATTATAGTAGTCACAAAAAATATGCTATAGTGATGTGAGTATCCGCAGCTGTATCCCATCTAGACTGTACCCTTCGAAACATCACTTAGGTGACACCTGCTGGCCAAAATCTTGTAAATGCAACTAAAGCTCTGCCAAAACAAGGATTAAATTCGCATTTTCGAATACTACAAATGTTAAATCGAAAGTAAAACTTATCAAATGCACTTATCATCTAGTATTATTAAATATCAAATGTTTTCATATATTTATATCATATGACTTATATATATATAATATATATATATATATATATATATATATATATTCAAGGCTTAATTTTAATTTAAATATTGTTTGTTCCATTTGCTCAACAGTCCAACAGGGGACTATGCTAAGCAATATTATTCATTTTAGTTTTACAAATATCTCTTTAAAGCGTTTACAAACTTGTAAAACTGATCCGAGACCAGGTAAAAACCTGATGAAACCTGTCCAGTTATTCAGTGTATTTGTTGCTTTAGAACTGCCATAACTGTATATATTTACAAATACAGTATAAATATTATATTAGGAATTTAATCTAGTTTAATTGAAATTGTAACATAAACAAGCACTTTTCTACAATATATAGCTACAGAATATACCAATAAATATATATAATGGATAACACATGGGCTAATGTATGTTGTTGAATTAACATTTACTTGATGTCAGTGATTAACTCTTATATTTATTTCATTCTTTACACACAAGATGTTGATGATAAAAACACTACTGTATGTTCTCAGATGTATGAATGCTTATATTGTTCATGGGATCACATTGGAATTTTTGAGGTTGATGGGTTTTAAATATTACTGTTAAATTATAAATGAATGGACACTTTTGTTTTAAAATAAAGGTGTATTTTTTTAACAAAATAATATTTAAAAATAACATTTTGTATTTTTATTTGTTTTCAACTGTTAAACCAGCTGATCAGTCAAAATTATTTTATTTCATTTTATTCAATTTTATTTTATTCAATTTTATTCTATTTTGTTGTATTGTATTCAATTTTATTTTATTTTATTCAATTTTATTCTATTTTGTTGTATTGTATTCAATTTTATTTTGTTTTATTCAATTTTATTTTATTCAATTTTATTTTATTCAATTTTGTTTAATTTTATTTTATTCAATTTTACTTTATTTTAGTCAATTTTATTTAATTTCATTCAATTTTATTTTATGTAATTTCATATTATTTTATTTTACTGTATTTATTTAATTTAATTTTGTTAAATTTTATTTTATTTTATAAAATATTATTTTATTTTATTCAATTTTGTTTTATTTAATTTTATTCAATTTTATTTTATTTTGTTAAATTTTATTTTATTTTATTCAATTTTATTTTAATTTATTCAATTTTTATTTTATTTTATTTTACTTTATTATATTCCATTTTATTTTATTCCATTTTATTTTATTTTAATTAATTTAATTTAATTTAATTTTATTTCATTTTTTATTATTCAATTTTACTTTATTTTATTCAGTTTTATTTTATTCAATTTTATTTTATTCAATTTATTTTTTTTTATTTCATATTATTTTATTTTATTGTATTTATTTTATTTTATTCAATTTTATTTTATTCAATTTTGTTTAATTTAGTTTTATTCAATTTTACTTTATTTTAGTCAATTTTATTTAATTTCATTCAATTTTATTTTATGTAATTTCATATTATTTTATTTTACTGTATTTATTTAATTTAATTTTGTTAAATTTTATTTTATTTTATAAAATATTATTTTATTTTATTCAATTTTTTTTTATTTTATTTTTTTCAATTTTTTGTAATTTTATTTAATTTTATTCAATTGTATTTTATTTTATTCAATTTTATTTTATTTTATTCAATTTTATTTTATTTTATTCAATTTTTATTTTATTTTATTTTACTTTATTATATTCCATTTTATTTTATTCCATTTTATTTTATTTTAATTAATTTTATTTTATTTAATTTTATTACATTTTTTATTATTCAATTTTACTTTATTTTATTCAGTTTTATTTTATTCAATTTTATTTTATTCAATTTTATTTTTTTTATTTAATTTCATATTATTTTATTTTATGGTATTTATTTTATTTTATTTTATTCAATTTTATTTTATTTTATAAAATGTTATTTTATTTTATTCCATTTAGTTTTATTTTATTTTATTCAATTTTATTTAATTTTATTTAATTTTATTTAATTTTATTTAATTTTATTCCATTTCATTTTATTTTAATTTATTTTATTTTATTCCATTTTTTATTATTAAATTTTACTTTATTTTATTCAGTTTTATTTGATTAAATTTTATTTTATTTTATTCAGTTTTATTTTATTCAATTTTTTTATTCAATTTTATTTTATTTTATTCAATTTTATTCAATTTTATTTTATTCAGTTTTATTACTTTTTATTAAATTTTATTTTATTCAATTTTATTTTATTTTATTTTATTCAATTTTATTTTATTCAATTTTATTATTTTATTCCATTTTATTTTATTTTATTTTATTCAATTTTATTTTATTTTATTTTAATACATTTAATTTTAATACATTTTATTTTATTATATTCAATTGTATTTTATTTTATTAAATTTTACTTTATTTTATTCAATTTTATTTTGTTTTATTTTATTAAATTTTATTTTATTCCATTTTATTTTGTTCAATTTTATTTTATTTTAGTTAATTTTATTTTATTTATTCAATTTTTTTATTATTCAATTTTACTTTATTTTATTCCATTTTATTTTATTCAATTTTATTTTTTATTCAATTCTTTTTTCCATTATTTTATTCAATTTTATTTTATTCAATTTCTATTCAATTATTTTTTCAATTTATTTATTTATGTATTTATTTATTTATTTAATTTATTTATTTTATTGTGGCTGAAAGGGCATCCGTTGGGTAAAACATATGCCAGAGTAGTTGGTGGTTCATTTCACTGTGGCCCTAATAAATCAGGGATTAAGCTGAAGGAAAATGAATGAATGAATGAATAAATAAATAATTTTGTTTTATTTTATTATTGTGATTTATTTATTTATTTATTTATAGTTCATTTTTGAGCTTATTAAGCAACATGATTAAGGAATAGGACAGAATAATAGTTAAACTATTGACACAAAATACATTTTCAAGGATTTCAAACAAATATAACATAGAAACTTTTTAAAAAATATAACAGCTGTTTGCTAATTTTGTTCATTGACTGGAGTAGTTTTTCCTACCTCTGTAAAATCATAATTCATATAGGCATACACACAGGCACAGATGGCTCAGTGGTTAGCACTGTGGCCTCACAGCAAGAAGGTCGCTGATTCGAGTCCCGGCTGGGTCAGTTGGCATTTCTGTGTGGAGTTTGCATGTTCTCCCCGTGTTGGTGTTGGTTACCTCCGGGGGCTCCGGTTTCCCCCACAGTCCAAACACATGCCCTATAGGGGAATTGATGAACTAAATTGGCCATAGCGTATGAGTGTGTGTGTGTGTGTGTGTGTGCGCGAATACAGTAAGTGTGTATGAGTGTTTCCCAGTACTGGGTTGCAGCTGGAAGGGCATCTGCTGTGTAAAACGTATGCTGGAACAGTTGGCAGTTCATTCCACTGTGGAGACTCCTGACGAATAAAGTAACTAAGCTGAAGGAAAATGAATGAATGAATGTAGAAATTGCATTAAGATACAAATGTAGAAAAGAAGATTATGTGATGTAAACACAGCTAAATAAATAAATAAATAAATAAATAAAAGCACACAGGGTCTACATCAAGACTGTTGGGCCCCATGGCTGGAATTGCTTAGGGCCCCCAAATCCCTAAATCCGCCCCTGCTAATACATGACCTTATTGTAAAGTGTTACCAGTATTTGTAGGTGTAGTGAGTCTCCGGCAGGTGCCAGCAGCGTCTTCGAGACGCGCGCGTGTTCAGTGCGCGGCGCCGCAGCAGGAAGAACGCGCGCGCGGGAGCGAGTAACTGACTCTCATGATGGGGAAGTAACTGTCAGCCGCAGAAGAGCCTGAGGAGACATTTTCACAAGTTTTTATATCTTTCCTCAAGCTTTTTGTGTGAACACCGTGAACATGTTTTCCCGAAAGAAGAAGGAGCCGACGACTAAAACACCTTCAGCCTCCAAAAAGAGCAACTCTGCGCAAAACCCTTCGGTGAGAACAACTAAGTTTCTTGAGGGAAATAAAAACACGGTTCAGTTTGTGACAAGTCCATATTGCTAGCTTGTTTAAAACAAGTAAACGTGTTTAATCTTCATTAATGTAAAGCTGCTTTGCAACTATTGCTAAATGTTCAAAGAGTTACAAATGTGCTATCACTCCTTAAAGAGTTCACTTCCTTATTTAGGTACTAAAACTAAATGTACTTTATTTCTAATGGATATTGAACGTGTGTGTGAGTCATTTTAACTGAATTGGTTCGTTTGAATGATTCATTTCATGCTGTTACTTCGAAAGCTTTCGGTTGAACTGAATCTTTAAAAGAAGAATCGGATTAAATAATGCTCGACATAACGTAATTGACATAATAATTGACGTAATAATGCTCGACATTTGTCATTTGTGAACATGTCTGATGCAGAACGACTTGTTCTTTGTTTCGCAAACAATACCAGAAATAAACCGAGAGGAAGTCAAGAGAGTCATTTCAGAACAAACAGTTAACGTTAGTCGTTAAGTTCCAGATGGAAGAAGCTTCTTTGGTTAAACAGGTGCGACACAACGATATGAAGTACACAATGTGATAGAGGTAGAGTTGGTTTTATATTCGCACATTTGGACTTTCCCCTTAATAATATCATTTCATAAAAGTATTATTTGCAAACTCTAAATATCGAAATCATATTAGCACCCAATGACTATCAAAGTACAACATTGTTCACAGTCAAATAAACTGTATTAATGTTGTTTTCAAGTCATACTTGCATCACAATTCTTAGTGATGCGAGCGCAGAACAGAAATGACATGCTGTTGTGTAAATAAAATATTACAAACGGCTATTTAGCTTGTTTATTAAAAAAATTTTGTGATTTGGCGCTATAAAGATAATACAATTAATGTGATTTCAAGGAGGGCGGGTACAGCCGTTGGGAGGGCGGGGCACCCCCCTTATATAGTGGTAGGGGAAACACTGCGTTGGAAACATAGCTATATTCATAATAGGGCTGCATGATCTCTGAAAAATTTGACAATGCAATATATTTTTTTCTCTGGGATATAATTTTACTAGATGACTTAAATAACTCTTTCTGTTTTTGCAAAGAAGTTTGATTGGCATGATTTTATAGGGGAGTGAAATATAAATGTATTTTTTAGTAATTGATTATGTACATATAATTAATAAAATACAGTCATAAATAAAGACAATGGAGCAAATAATAAAGTGAAATAAACAGTGATTTATGGTTGTCTAACAGTATTCGGTTACAGAAATTGAATAATCAAATGTAAATTAACAATGCATAGTCTTTATCATATAAACTGTTTTTAATAAAATGAATAAAATCTTTATTAAACTTTTTTATGCTCTATTAAAATGCTTTGAACTCTCTGAAATTGCTTACATAGTCACAGGCCTTAAAAACACATGCACATAATAAACTTTCACTCTATTATGCTTAAATTCTGCAGAGTCTTCACAAATCTCATATGTTTTGACCTGTGGTTCCAACGCAATCTCACGGCAATTCGTAACTTTTTGATTTAGTGGCTAATTCGTATGAATTCGTACGATCTAATTCGTACATATAGGTACAATTTGCTCATCACCCAATGATGGGGTTAGGGGTGGGGTTAGGTGCCAAGCCTCCTTTTTAAAGTCGTACATTTTTGTACGACTGAACTCGTACGAATTAGCCACTAAACTGACAAAACGTAAAATACTTACGTTTCCTTGTGAGATCAGGCTGGTGGTTCCTTGTCATCTATAATCCCAACTCAACATTGCGTATCCTGCGATGTATTGCCATATTGATGCTTAAACAATATATAATGCAGCCCTAATTCATAGTTAAGTCTATTATAGTCACACTTTAATATGCATCATTAACATCCATCACCATAATAATCGTCAATACTCCGCCCCTGTCTCTCATTCCCGTTAAACCCAGTTGTCAATCCACCAGGAACAATATTATTAATTAAATAAATTGCAGTATATCTGATGCTTTAGTTGACGTAACATAGTTAAATTTACTTATAGCATGGCATTTAAAGATCAGAATCATTTCTGTTTAACAGATCAGAAAAACACATGAAGTGACCAGGTGTAAACAGCCCCTAAATATTATTCAGTTTTTTAGATCAGAAAAATATATTAGACCAGAAATATATCTATTATTACCTGTTTATTTTAGTATGATCATCACATACATACAGTTGAAGTCAGAATTATTTGTCCTTCTGTGAATTTCTTTTTCAAATATTTGCCAAATGATGTTTAACAGAGCGAGGAATTTTTCACAGTATTTCCTATAATATTTTTTCTTCTAGGGAAAGTCTTTTCGGCTATAAAAGCAGTTTTAAATTTTTTAAAAATCATTTTAAGGTCAATATTATTAGCCCCCTTCAGCAATGTTTGTTTTAGATTGTCTACAGAACAAACCACTGTTATACAACGACTTGCATAATTGCCTTAACTTGCACAATTAACCTAGTTAAGTCTTTAAATTGCACTTTAAGCTAGTATCATGCTACTAGTATTGCTAATAATTAGGGAGGGCTAATAATTCTGACTTCAACTGTATCCTTTTTCATATCCTTATCCATTCATATCCTTAAGTCTGTCATATTCAAACATAATTAACATTCATCACCATAATAATCATCTATCATTAACACTTGACCCCTGTCTCTCATTTCCCTGTTAAACCCAGTTGTCCATCCTCCAGGAACACTCTCAGAATGACACTATGGACGGCTCTTGCATGTTGACTCCTCCAGATTCGGTAGTGTTGTCTTGTCCCGGGACGCCCGGCGCTCACTCTAGACTGTCGGGCTGCAGTTCTCCTGTCGGGACGGTCAGGCGGCCCCCGGGTCTCAGCCGACATGCCAGTGCCGTCGGGTTCCCCTTCCAGACCTCCGGGACCTGGGGCTTCCATAAGGGTTATGTGCGAGCGCCGCTCAGCTACGGACAGGCGGCTGAGGGACTGGAAACATCAGTTATCGAGGTGGAGGACATTCCCTCGCTGCTGAGAGATGTTGCACGATTTGCAGAGGCTGTGGAGAAACTCAAGGACATGGTGCTGGGTGAAGGTATGCTTTTGGTGACATAATGTGCTCCCTTTTTGAACATGAAAGTGATTTAACCCTTGTGTGCTGTTGGGTCGTTTTATTCATTCTGGGGTGATTTTTGAGTCTTAATTTGGCCACAACTCTCTCTATGTTTCAGCAAATGGTATGATTTTTTTGTTGACATCTTATTTTGGCACACATTTTGGGAAGTTCTTGAAAATTTACAAAAAAATTAGCATGTTTTGTTTTTTTTTTTTGGCTGTTTTTGGTCCAATGACTTTATTATAATCACATTTTTTTATTGCAAATCCATGACAGCATATTATTATGCATTCTTGATTGTAGCTACTCAAAAAAGGAGCTTTATTTGCAGTAGTATTTATAATATATATAATGTATTATTTATATAATGTTATGTACAATGCCAATACTATTTGCAATTTAAAATAAATACACATAAGTAATAATTAACTAGACACTAATTAATAAATCCTCTTTAAACAAGTAAAAATAAAACGTTATTACATAATCAGGGTTCGACCCGATCGGGCCAGTGGTTCAGATTTTTACTTGCCCTGCCAAAATTTTTACTCGCCCCAAAAAAAGAAGTTAATAGCTATTTCTTAGCCACATACAGCATTTTAAATAATGTGTCAAAAGCCAAACATAATTGTAATACCTACCCTTTTTATTCAGCATAACTTTTTTTAATACAACTGACAATTAAAAAAATTCTATTGTGATGTAACTTAATTTCATAGTGTGTGTGTGTGTGTGTGTGTGTGTGTGTGTGTGTGTGTGTGTGTGTGTGTATACGATCAAAAGTTTGGGGTCAGTTTTATAATTTTCTTTTCATGTTTTTTTTAAGGAAAGTTATTCAGTTTATCAAGGCGATATTTATTAAATGTAAAAAAAAAGTTAAATTATTAAATATTTATTTAAAAAATTAAATAACTGCTTTCTTATTGTATGTAGTTTCAAATAAAATAAAATGTTGTTATTGCTTTTATTACTATTACCATTATTATTATTAATAATAATAATAATAATAATAACAACAATAATAATTAATATTAGAGTAATTTCTGAAGGAACATGTGACTCTGAAGACTGGAGTCCTGAAGCTGAAAATTCATCATTAAATCACTGGAATAAATTATTAAATTAAATGATAAACTACTTTTAAACAATACTTTTATAGTGCAATAACATTTCACAATTTTACAATGTGTGCTGTATTTATGATGAAATAAATGCAGTCTTGGTGAGCAGGAGAAGCTTATTGTAAAACATTTAACAATCATCCTGATCCCAAACTTTTGATCAGTTGTGTATATAATATTTTATAAGCGAAAATGTGCACTTTAATTTTAACACTCACAGACATTGAAATAAAAATCAGAGAGGTCAGACTTTTTCATACAGAGCCTCATTTCAGTTGTCAAGTTTTGTAAAAATCTACTGAATTAATCAATCTATTTAAAAAAAACGTTGGCTAGATTTCAGAATTATAGGCTTAAGTTATAGAGAGAATTATTAGATGAACCGAGACTGCATCAGATCATGAAGCAGATCAATGTTGATCTTTCTTTCGAGCTGTCAGTGCAGAAACGAACTAAACAACAGACCTAATACAACATAATATAAGATTAAAATATGGAAAATGATCAGCTGATAACTTCGGTCAATGTTCCTAAAGGATAAACAGCACTCTGTAATATTTCAGCATGCTTTCACTTTCGCATTAGACATGAAACACACATTTACCGGTAGAAATGACATCACGCCCTGCTCATCGTTCTCTTTACATAGCTGTATATCTGGCTATTACACAATCATAATATACTGTGATAAAGCCTGGGTCGTTAGTTTGATTGGATTGGATTGTTTTGTTTTCTCACTACAATCGACCCGCTCAATCGAGCAGAGACCACCTCATTCAGGCGATCTTAGAACGATTTTTTTTTTTTTTTTAAGTTTTATCAATAGGTAGATATATATATATATATATACCGCAAATTTGGCACGGATACGAGCGCTGGATCACATATGCCAAACGAACCGCGCTAACGGGGGAAAGGAAACAGATTCCGAAACAAACGTCTATGTGTGAAAGCACCCTAAGATTGTCCAAACACATGTGCTATAGGGGAATTGGATGAACTAAATTGGCCGTAGTGTATGAGTGTGTGAATACAAGAGTACCAGTGTTAATATAGTGGGTTACGGCTGGAAGGGCATCCGCTGCATATGAGCAGAATACATAGCTGTAATAGTTGGGGATTCAAATCTCAGTGAATATAGCCAATATTTTGTAGTGCATTTAAACAAAGCAGTTTTATTTAAACATTTATGTTCATTAAAAGTCTGGTCACTGAACATCTTAAGGCATAGAAATATAATATATTTAAAATCAAATGCGTTATTGCAAAAAGAAATTACAAGCTACAAAATTTCAACAAAATTTTTATATATTTTATGTTTCTCCTTTTTTTTTAAGTTTTATTAATAGGTTAATAGATGGAAAAAACCTCTATGTGCTGTCTGAAATTTTCATCTAAAATTAACATTTTTCTCAGGCTGTTGTGTGTGTAGTTTTAGTAATTTTACTCTTATTGCAAAGAATAGGTTATTTTCATTGCCTTTAAAAGTGAAATAACAGAACATAAACATAGGAGGCTGAGAAAAACACAAGGTTAGAGAAAAATTTCAGACAGCACTTTTTTTGCACCTAAACTCTTCATATATATTTCCCCCATCTTCATTTTTTGTAATGTGATCTTCAGTTTTTGTTAGATTAATTCCAGTTTTGTCTGATTGATACTGACTAATCTAATAATAATGCCAGTGACTCGCGACCCCCAAATTTCTTGGAGGGGGTTAAACTGTAAATATACAAACGTTACGCACACAACAATAGGCCTATATAAACACAAGCATACTGACAACACTAAAAGTGCAACAGTCTAAGAACCATTTAATTTTTATAGTCATTTTTTAATTTGTTTAATTTAATATCAACCTTACCTAAAGAGACTGGTGGACACAATGTTTTCAGCACAAGTCTATTCTTGGTTTATTTTGGAGACCGCCAACCAGAGATAATTCTCAATGTTCAGTTTTGGCCTGGTATTTATTTTTACTGTATTTGATTGCCAGAAAGTTGTCGGAAAGTTTAACCTGGTGCTATAAAATCAATCTACTGCAGCTGACGCTATTGCTTTGTTGTTAATCCAACATAAACGCACAATCCTATAAAAAAATAATAATTTAAAGGCTTTTCATTTTGCATGTTGTTGTTTTTTACTATTAAAAACTACTATTTTTATCATCTGTGCATTATGGTTAAAATATAGTAATTCTAATAGTTTAATAAAATTTATTTGACCTTTGAAAAACTACCAAGTGACCCCCTGTCATTGTCCCACGACCCCCACTTTGGGGACCACTGATCTAATGTATACTCACAAATATATTATTGTAAAGCATCATTTAGAAAAAAATGAATGTAAAAGAGAGATCTGTGAGGGCTGAACTTATTTTTACTGAACGCTGTATAAATTGCTCAACATATTCATGGCAGGAAATATACTAAGGGCTGTTAAATTTAGGCAAAGATTATCAAAAATGCTGGTGATGTCATGTCTGGCACCTTTAAAAAAACACACTGGGGGCAAAGAGAATGTTTAAGTATTTGTACTTGTTTTATTGTCAAAATCAAGATCAATATCAATAGTGCATGAACTCCTGTACATATTTAATTCAGTTTAAGTTTATTTGTATAGCGCTTTCACAATAATTATTGTTTCAAAGCAGCTTTACTAAAGGTGCACATCATTGCATTACAATCAAATTTGGAAAAGTTAATATTATTGTAACTATGATTTTATTACTTACTAATAACATTAATTATCTAGTAAACAATAGCTTGTATCAGTTAAAGTTATTATATATAAACATGCACACTCAGATTTCTCATGAGTGTTGTTCAGGAACAGCTATTTGTAATGTGTGTTTTTTTTTCATGGGGTTTCTATAGTGACCGAGTGACAGGAAGTGGAAGTGTGCGTCAGATGTTTTCTTTGCAGGCCTCAGTTTGAGATTACACGTGTCCGCTATACGTGAGATCACACCCTCCCTTAAAAGACTGAACCCTACTGAGGGAACACCAGACTCTTGCTTATCATGCTGATTCTCTCACTTCGCACTTTTGGTATTCCTCTTTTAGCTGTCATATGCATTCACTACTTGATATGTGACCAATTATACAAAGTAATTTAAAAAGGACTGTCGACAAATAAATGTTTTGCAAAATGTTTGAGCTGCTCATATTGATTTCCCTTTTAGTTGTCGTGTGCACTGACTTCTTGATATGCGACCAATTATACAAAGTAATTATAAAAGGACTGTCAACAAATAGCTGTTTTGCAGAATGTTTGAGCTGCTCATATTGATTTCCCTTTTAGTTGTCGTGTGCATTGACTTCTTGATATGCAACCAATTATACAAAGTAATTTAAAAAGGACTGTCGACAAATAAATGTTTTGCAAAATGTTTGAGCTGCTCGTGTATTGCTTACCCAATTGAAAAATGATCTGTTTTTACAATGCAAATTTCTGAACATTCTCAAATCTAGATGCATTCTAGATTCATTCAATCATTTTCGTTTTGGCTTAGTCCCTTTACTAATCTGGGGTCGCCACAGCGGAATGAACCACCAACTCACTGTATGTTTTACGCAGCAGATGCCCTTCCAGCAGCAACCCATCCATCACTGGGAAACATCCATACACACTCATTCACACTCATACACTATGGACAATTTAGCATACCCAATTCCCCTAAAGCGCATGTCTTTGGACTGTGGGGGAAACCAAAGCACCCAGAGGAAACCTACGCCAACACGAGGAGAACATGCAAACTCTACAAAGAAAAGCCAACTGACCCAGCAGGGGGCTCGAACCAGCGACCTTCTTGCTGTGAGGCGATTGTGCTAACCACTCAGCCACCGTGCCGCTCCATTCTAGATTCAATTTCCAATAACTGATTTCTTTTCTCTTTGCCATGATGACAGAACATAATATTAGACTAGATATTTTTCAGGACACTAGTATTCAGCTTAAAGTGACATTTAAAGGGTTAACTCGGTTAATTAGGCAAGTCATTGTATAACAGTGGTTTGTTCTGTAGACAATCCAAAACAAATATTGCTTAAGGGGGCTAAAATTATTAGCCTAAAAATTGCTTTTAAAAATTTTTTTAAAATGCTTTTATTCTAGTCGAAAAAAAAAATAAGACTTTCTCCAGAAGAAAAAATATTATAGGAAATATTGTGAAAAATTCCTTGCTCTGTTAAACATCAATTGAGAAATATTTGAAGAAGAAAATAACATTCACAGGAGGGCGAATAAGTCAGACTTCAACTGTATGTTGAGTTTTTTCTTTATCCAGCACAGAGGACAGTAGAAAGCTGAATCACGTCAGCAGCGTCTGCTTTATAAAGAGCAGAAGTCTGTTCCCCTTCGGGCCTTGTGGACTTCCTTAAAGAGTCGCTATTTTCATCAGCTCTACTTCCTGTTTACATCTGCACTGCTTGTTGAGTTGCAATAGTGATGTTTCCAATGACAAATCGCAAGACAAATCTCTATTACAGTCAAAGCGCTTAGGGAAACACAGGGATTCTGAGTTTTTGTTCATTTTACAATGATCTGTAATCTAATAATAAAAAAAAAAAAAGTATTTTAACAAAAATGTTATGATAAACTAAAACTATTACATAAAATAAAATAAAAATAATACATTAAAAATAAAACTGATATAAATGTTAGATGTAAAATTTAGAAACGTTGTCTTGTTAGGTTCAGCTTAAACACAAAAGATTCTAGCTGGAAATAAATATCTGGTTAAAAAAATGAATCAAAACTAAGAATTTGTGTTAAAAATACATATAAAAATGAATAAATTACCTGACAAAATTACAAAAAAGTGCAAAAAAAAGAAGAAAATTATTTCATTAATTAAACAAAAAGTTTATGATAAACAAACTATTACCAAGAATAAAAACAATATGTAAAATAAAAAAAAAAATAAAACTGATAGAATTATTAGATGCAAAACTTAGAAATGGTGGCACGGTGGCTCAGTGGTGGTTAGCACTGTTACCTCACAGCAAGAAGGTCGCTGGTTCGAGTCCCGGCTGGAGTTTGCATGTTCTCCCTGTGTTGGCGTGGGTTTCCTCCGGGTGCTCCGGTTTCCCCCACAGTCCAAACACATGCACTATAGGTGAATTGATTAACTAAATTGGCCATAGTGTATAAGTGTGTGTGAGTTTGTGAGAGAGTATGGGTGTTTCCCAGTACTGGGTTGCAGCTGAAAGCATAAAACATATTCCGGAATAGTTGGTGGTTCATTTAAGCTTTAACAATAAAGATAACTGGAAATAAATATCAGGTTAAAAAATTAATCAAAACTAAGAATTTTTTTTATTAAAAAGTCAATGAAAAATGATAAAAACATTAAATCTTAATTATAATAATATTGCAACACTGTTTAACAATACATACTCTTATTCATGTTTCTCTAATCAGATGACATGCAGGTAAACAACATATTAAATTAGCTAAACTAAAAATAAAAGTATACAAGTCATAACATTAAAGAAATTATGATTTATTATAAAATTTAATTATTTTAATTATTATTATTAGAATAAGTTTTTGAAAATGACCTTCATGTAGTGTGTAACACAGCTCTAAGTGAAGTGAAATATCCAGCTAAAGCTTAAATCTGAAAGTGGACAGTGTTTAAAAAAGACTACTACTAAAAAAAAAAGAGTCGACTCATAGTGGTTTAAATGAATCCTCTTGATAACGAGTCTTTAGCCATTTTGGTGTAACGTCGATACGAAGCAGTGGTTGTGCGCGCAAACCCACAGAATTTAAACCTGCGGCCCCGCCCACTATCACAGCAGCAAAGACAAACAGATCCTAAAGTCATGAAGACGCTGTGCTTACCTGGATATTATTGGAAGTGTGAGGGAAAGAAGTGGTTCAGCATCTACATGCTTACGATGAACTTTCAGTACACAGCTCATGGATTAGTTTCTTTCTCCAGTTTAAATTTTTCTGTGTGAAATGCAAGGGATATACTAGTATTGAACAGTTCATTCCAGCGCAATCATGTGAGAGTATGTATGCTGTGGGAGCTAGTTCAAGCCAAACAGTGAGAACAGCGCCTACTAGGGTCACAGAATACGATGGTCACAGAATTTGGTGTAACACATGCAAAAAAAGGACAAATTATTAGGTACAAGTCAAACAAAGGCACGCTGGCTGGTGCGCAGCACTGAAAAAGAGGCCTGCAAAGATAGTGATTGTTGGGCAAAGCAGAGTACAGGTAAGCCCTGAGAACATAACATTTCACGCAAGAGGTGCCACAGCAATGATTGCAAATAGAAATGATCTACAGCTGAGAAGGGTGAAAAGCTGCAAAATGAAAGATAAGTAATGAAATCAGACCTGGCCCATGACACATTTTGTAAGTGTAAGTGAATAGCTGCCTCCTTGTTTTCTCTAGCTTGTAAAGTATGTATTTAATTGTGTTGTTACTTGTAACCGCTTGCACTGGATCAGGTTAACTCTATATTCCCATTTATTTTTCTTCTTTAAAGAGCCCCTATTATACATTAAAAAGAGTCATATTCCCAAATATGATTCTTTTAAATGTATAATAGGGGCTCTTTAAAGAAGACAAATAAAAGTTACGAAAGCACTTCAAAAAAAGACGAATCATTAAACAAAACTAAGTATAAAAATAAAAGCTGACTCAAAATACTGATGTTGGTAAATGATGACATGCAGGCAAACAATTGCACATTAAAAGTCATGGGCTATTATAACCCAACATTGGGTTTATTTTTTAATTTAAATTTTATTAACACTTTTTAACCCAACCATTGAGCTTTGTCCATATTTGACCCAACATTGTGTTACAACAACCCAGCATTTTTTAGAGTATCATTAATTTGAAATAAGAACAATTACTTAAAGGTCTTGTGAAATTAAAATTAAGTTTTTTAGATGTTAGTATGTTTTATATGTTTTCCCAGTGATGGGTTGCAGCTGGAAGAGCATCCGCTGCCTATAACATAATCTGGATAAGTTTGCGGTTCATTGCGCTGTGGCATGATCCCTGATTAATAAAGCCGAAAAGAAAATCAATGAATAAAGGAATGAATATAAGTCTGTTAGTTTTAAGGATATCTATAATCTAGTGGTCCCCGAAAACAGTGACAAAAATTCACATTTAGAAGTAATAAACCTGATATAAACATCCAAAGCTTGCAGTTTGTCACTTCAGCCTAAATGAATTAAGAATTGCTTCATACTTCAGTTTCTAATCAAATCTTCTGACCAATCAAATGCTCTTTAGTGTCTGACATGCCTCGCCCCTTTTTCTTATTGGCTTTTCATTTGATGCACTTGAGCTCAAACACTCTCACTGGCAGAGCTGTGAGACAAACAAACACTATTGGCTGTTTCTTTAAAAGGGGAGGAGCTACTATATCCCCCGCCCTCTGTTCATGTTTAAGTTGACATTACATCAAACACAAAATAAAAACGCTCATTTCAAAGCATTTCATGGGACGTTTAAGTGTTAATTTTTTTCCTTAGTTATTTTTATAAATATATATTTGTAAATTTATTCGCCAATGCTTTATTCTCTCTCTGCAAACAAGTATGTTCATGACTATACATAAAAAGTATAATAATATAATAAGAAAATATCAAGACGCTTACAGGGTCCCCGTGGGTCCTTAAAAAGTCTTGAAACGTCTTAAATAAAATTTTCGATTTTTAATGTCTGAAAATGTCTTGAATTCTGTCATTTTCCATAAGGAGGTCCTAAATTTCATGTTGGATCTTAAATTTCATGTCCGACTCGTCATTTTTTATATTTTTTTCAACCGCAATTTGACTAGCGCAACATTTGGGAGCAGCAATTTGTGGGTGCAACCTGCATCATTCCATAGGTGACATACGAGTAAGTGATTAATGAATGCGTTGTGCTGATGGTTTGCCACCACGGCATTTTGCGAAATCACGAGCATGGGCAAATGTTTGTTTGATGACAATTGGTTGGAGGACGAAAAGTATTGGCGGTGGCTCAAGAAAACAGCCAGTAATCATGAAGGGAGGTGTGCTTTATGTAAAAAGACGATAAAACTGGGGACAATGGGCCACAAAGCGCTCGATTCACACATGAAAGCAGAGAAGCACAAGAAGTATGTGTCGTCGCAGGCAAGTAGTTTGCCCATAAGTATGTTCTCATCGAGCACTTCAACCTCTTAGCCTTCCACAAGGCCGTCCACTTCAAGCAATGCCTTCTGCAGCTTTGCGAATGTAGCTACAATTAAGGCCGAAATACTGTGGGTATTTCAAACCGTAAGCCGCCACCACTCGTACACCTCAAATGAGGACATCCACCTAGTTTTTCAAGCAATGTTCTCTGACTCAGAGTGTGCGAGTCTGTTCACATGTGGAAGGGACAAAACAGCATATTTAGCACGATTTGGTGTTGCCCCATACCTACATTTTCCTGTTTTTTTTGTTGAGGTAAAGTCTTAAACTTTCCTTTTAGAGGACTTAAAAAGGTCTTAAAAGTTAATAAATTTGCTGTAAAAAATGTGCAGATACCCTGAATGAGCTGTTTTTACCATCTAAAAATCAATGGAAGTGAATGAGAGTGAAAGTCTGCGCCTGCTCGTACGTGAAGAATACGCTCAATAAGATTAAGCTGATATAAAATAAAGCGCAACATAGAACTCAGGAAATACAGTACGTCTTCCTCTGGGAAATCTTGTAGTGTTGTCATTATGCATGTTTTTCAAAATACAGTTTTAATTTCTCTAGCAGCAGCTTCTGTAGAGCTGCAAACCACTACAGGCCATTCATTCACAGCTTCAAACCACAAGAAGCCTGTAACATGTCCACACAGGCCTTCACAGATTCTTTTTTACATAAAAAGCCTTTAATTGCACTCTGTTTTATGCAGGAGAGATGTTAGGGCTGTTTTTGGGCAGATGGCATGAGGTATCTGCCATATTATGATAGTTTCATATGAGTTAATATGCTTGAGGAAACATGCGTCTACATGCACACCTACATTCCCCTCACTTTCTCCTGTAAAACACTCATGCTTTTACAACCATCCAGAACGCTTTATCATCATGGTTGGGAGTTTTGCATGGGAAAACCCCACTTACATTTTCATCAGAATGTATTAACCCTCATAATGCACATTCAGGTTTGACTATTGAATAATCTTATGTCAAACTGAAAACAAGTTCATTTTGCTTGCCCCATCGGCAGATTATTTTGCTTTATTATTTTGTTTTATTTTAGGAAAAACTGACTTAATTTTGACATCTTATTTCTTAAAAACAAGACAATATGTTTTCCTTGTCTAGAAAATGCTAATTGATTTGAGATTTTTTAAATATTTGCAGTAGAAACAAGACAAAAAAATCTAAGTAAGAAAAGCTGTTTTGCAGTGTGCAAAGACGCATTTAAAAGCATTGTTCTTAGTAAAGGTGACACGGTGGCTCAGTGGTTAGCACTGTCGCCTCACAGCAAGAAGGTTGCTGGTTTGAGTCTCGGCTGGGCCAGTTGGCATTTCTGTGTGGAGTTTGCATGTTCTTCCTGTGTTGGCGTGGGTTTCCTCCGGGTGCTCCGGTTTCCCCCATAAACCAAACACATGCGCTATGGGGGGATTCGATGAACTAAATTAGCCGTAGTGTATGAGTGTGAGTGTGTGTGAGAATGTGAGAGTGTATGGGTGTTTCCCAGTACTTGGTTGCAGCTGGAAGGGCATCCGCTGTGTAAAACATATGCTGGAATAGTTGGTTCATTCCGCTGTGGCGACCCCTGATGAATAAAGGGACTAAGCCGAATGAATGTTTTTAGTAGGGAAATAATCTTTGCAAACACTTCAAGCGGCTCAAAATACACTTTTTATGTGTTTTTGGGTCATTTTGGAGCCAGTATGTTTGAAGCATCTGTAGTTGTCAAGTAATGCAAATATTTAATGATTCTTAAATCAAGAAGCATTTAAGACAAGTAAAAATATTGATTAGTTTTCAGAAATAATAAGTCAAAATTAAGTGAGTTTTTCCCTAAAACAAGTAAAATAATCTTGACAGTATGGTAAGTAAAATGATCTTGTTTCCAGTTTGAATTAAGATTAGTATTGTCACCATACTGGAAGTCGATACCAATCGGTACTAAAACTTTTTAAAAACGTCCATTTCCCGCTAACATTTAAGAGCTGTCAAGCACTTTCTTTAGCAGCGCTGATTTGCCACAGTGTTTGCATGCTCAACAGAAATGACTATGATTGGCCGTGAAGGTCATCAGTTCACCAAACTCACTGTTGTATACTGAGTGTAACCACAGATACATATGTGTGGGTTTCCTCCGGGTGCTCCACTTTCCCACACAGTCCAAACACATGCGCTATAAGGAAATTGATAAACTAAATTGGCCGTAGTGTATGAGTGAGAGTGTGCGTGTGGGTGTTTCCCAGTACTGGGTTGCAGATGGAAGGGCATCCGCTGCGTAAAACTTATGCTGGAATAGTTGGCAGTTAATTCCTATGTGGTAACCCTTTATAAATAAGGAACTAAGCTGCAACGAAAATGAATTAATTTAATACAATGACATTGAAAAAACATTTCACATCATTTTTTGTGTTGTTGATGTGTAATTTGATTTTTTTTTTAACAACAGTAAAAAAGTATTTTTTATTTATAATGTTACGACCTTATTTTGAGAGAGAGAGAGGGGTGAGAGAGAGAGAGAGAATAAAACAGGGTGGAGCACAACACAATATACAAGGCCTACATGTAAAATTATGTTTTGGCTGTAACAATAGTCATGATGATGTTGGCAATACTTAGGTTTGTGAAGATGGAAATAATATACTGAAACAGAAACAGTGACATCAATAATAGTAATAATAAAATCATATTAAAGTTATGACAACATTAATCTTGAGAGAAAAAAGAGAGAGAACAAACACATACCAGTGTCATCATGTCCTCGTGTGATGTGCCTCATCGAAAGGGAAAAAAAAAAATATTTATTCATTCATTAATTTCCCTCGGCTTACTCCATTTATTCATTGTCACACCGGAATGAACCGCCAACTATTCCAGTTCATGTTTTTCACAGTGAATGCCCTTCCAGCCGTAACCCAGCACTGGGAAACACCCACACACATTCCTTTCTCATACACACCCACACACAATCATACACTATGCCCAATTTAGTTTATCCAGTTCCCCTATAGCGCATGTGTTTGGACTGTGGGGGAAACCTGAGCACTCGGAGGAAACCCACACCAACACGGGGAGAACATGCAAACTCCAGAAATGCCAACTGAGCCAACCGAGGCTCAAACCAGCGACCTTCTTGCCGTGAGGTGATTGTTCTACCCACTGCGCTGTTGTGACGCCCCATAAATATATATATATAAATTAGCCGTAGTGTGTGTATATATATATATATATATATATATAT